>OMLF01005919.1:2015-18193 GCA_900302615.1 Holocentrus rufus | reverse complement strand
AGGAAGGCGAGGTATATTTCTTCTTTCACTCCATAACATTCTTTCACCACACTACATGTTAAAGTGAACGTCCCACTTTTTTTTCCCTTTTTTTTTCTTTTAACCCATCGAACCTTCTTTTTCACTCCAGTACTTTCAACACAAGGATGGAAAGCACAAAATGTGACTTTTTTTATATACAAGATCTCAATTTCAAATCATTTTGAGAGAAAGCAATCTGTAGAAGAATATCTGGACCACGTACCCCTTAAACTTAATCTACCAGAAGTTAACACAGTGATGATCAACCAACAATTTATGCAGAACTTAATTATTTTTATCCTTTTGATGAATTTAGATCAAATAATTTGCTTTAAAATAGATCATCAAAAAAGTATCTCTTACTTTTTGCAGAGTGTTATAGCATCTGGGCACTTAAATCTGTAAATGATCTGTGTGCATCTCCCACCAATATTTTTACATACTAATACTCTTTTCTTTTTGTATCCCTCCTTCCAGCCCTGTGCCTTATCAAGGGAGAGGAACTGTATATTCTGGTGCTGCACCATCGAGAAGCATGGCTGCCAGTACCTACGGCCGAAATGCCTACGTCTGAGAAGGGATACAAAAACAGAGCCTTGTGGGACACCACGAATTTCTTACAAATGTTAAAAAGGAAAAAAAAAAGTGTGGAGGTTTTCCTGGATGTGTTCAACATGTTCTAGTATTCAGTTTTTATTTTATTTGAACTTTTCATCCTGTTGTAGGTAGAAAGGGCAAAAGGCCCATGATGTATGCACTGATGGAGGTAACACGGCACCACTGTATATAATCACGTCCTCAAATGTGGACTCTGTAAAAATAATCTGATCAGAATTGTACAGTTTGGTTTATATACACAGAATGCACAAAATATTAGAGTCATTTACTCTTTCCGAGAAGCACACTGATTATCTGTGCTTGATTTCTCTTATTATATCTATTCAAATCACAACAGAGAGATGTAGACAAAGAGAAGCAGACAAGAGAGGGATTTTTAAGCTTTGAGACAATTTCCTTTTGGATTTTGCAAAAAGGGCTGCAAGTCAGTAGCAGGAAGATGTCTTTAATATTGTGTACTTTCAGTGTGTTTTAGCATTGGATTTGTAATTTGCACAAGGCTACTTATTCTGCCAGTCATGACACAAACACACGTGTGCTGTTATTACATTTATGTTTTCCTAATGACAGCATAAAATATGTTGGCAATCACATACTTTCAAAGAAATCAAATCATGTGATGATCTGCTTCTGGCAGTTTGAAAGGGGAAGGTCAAACTGTGATGATCCAAATTTTTGACTGTGTATGTGTTGTTAAAACCTTTTTGTACAGTTTTATAAATAGTTCCTTGATGAGACGGTGGAGGCTTAGTTCATGTTTTCACAAAGAATTTTGATGATACAGTTCTTTTTTCTGTTTTTTTTTTGTTTTGTTTTGTTTTGTTTTTTTTACAATTGCACACAATAAAATGTATTATGGTATACGTCTCTGTTCAGTTTCATGTTCTGGACAGATGATAACACATACAATAATGGCAGGCAAATTGGATTACTACATGGAAGGCAGAAAAAAGTGAGCAAAGGGTTAGGGTTATTTAGTAATTTGGTATTATGCTAAATATAATATTGTTTGTCATGTACATACATTTATCCAAAACAGGTGTGAGAGCTCATAAATAACATATAGGATGTTTCAAACCTAGGTATGCAATAATAGCAATGAAAAATTCAGTAATATTAACTTATTTTGTCATTTTCATCAGATAATTCAACATTCAGTAATAATAATAGCTGTACCTAAAATACTGCCTGCCCCATGCAAGAATATCATATGGGAGTGCCACCTTTTTGAGAGCTAAAATAGTTCCTCCAATCAGAGCAGCCCACGTTTATAGGCGAACACGGATGTGCGACGTGTGGACCAATCAAAGAAATGTAGGGCAGAGAGGGAGGAGGGAAACGAGACACACACAAGTTAACTCACAGGTTGTACCCTCATCAGCCGTTGAAATTATCTAACTAGCATTTTTCATTTAGTGATTTAGAGTAATGTTTTAAAGTCACGGAAAGCCCACTGACTTCTTGTTCATGAGGACATCGCATTGCAAACCGCCAGGAAATTTCGAGGGAACATTTCGGCAGTGTCTCACGTTTCCGCACGGACCTTTTCAAGCTAGGACCATAAATATACCCCCCTAGCTCCACATCCACAGAGGTTTAGCAGGGGCAGCGATGACAAGTTAATGAGGGGTATTGTCATTTCAATGACACAAATAGGCGTTTTCACAAGAATAATAGCAGAGACGTGAATTTTGCCGTTAAAAGGGACGAGTGTGCGTTATTTTAGCGATGGAATCGAGTCGGCGGAACGGAGTCAGCGGTGTCCTGTTTTGCCTGTCACTGCTGTGTGTCATCCTAGACCTCCAGTTGGACGGTAAGACTAGCCTGGGTCGCTTTACTCTGTAGTCGACATTAACAAACAACCTAAGGCTTTAAAACATACATGGAACTTGATTGGAATTGTAAGTTGCAAACCGGAAGTCTTTAAAACTACTTTAAAATCGCTCCGTGGGGGTGAAATACCTAGCAAACATTTTGTCCCGCCCGTCCCTGAATGTAAACAAAGTTAAAGATACTATAAAGTTATTTCAGCTGTGTTTGCCAGGTGTGCCTGCTTTGCAAGGGGTTTTAACACCTGTCAAAATGTGTACTGTTAGTATGAATGATGTGACCACTCATTCACAGCTACATTGGTAAATCAGACAGGGTGGATAGCATCAAAATACACGTCACTTTCCCTCGATTTTAGAATATTTTCAATTATTTTCAAATTCCTAGTTGATGGAATTGGATGTAAATGCAGAAACTGGCAGTATGAGACAGCTACCTGTGAATTTTCAAATGTATGTATGAACTGAAAATGATGTAACTGCTTGAGTATTTGTTACCCCTGGAGACTGGAGCAAGTTGACCCTGTACAATATGACAATTGCAGAGGCAGTATCATAAAATACTTTTGTTTGTTCAAACCCACAATTAATTTTTCAAAAATCCAGCATCGGGCTTTAAACCACAAAATTCAGCACCGCATCTCACAAATTTCTACAGTCATTGTCGTTTTCATTTCACTCTAATTTCTCTGAAAAACCCTCCTACCTTCTCCTCTGCCATTGGTTTCGTTTCCCCAATACTTCTCTGTTACATGCTCAGTGTTAGGAATGTTGCCAGAGCGCTAAATGTAAAATGAAATGTAAATACAAACAGTGTTATATAAGTTTGCAAAGTCTAAACTAAGCTACAACATAGTGTTTGTCAGTGATGTATTTCTAGCAGGGTTCAAGCTGCGTTTTATATTACAGGTGTCTTAGGGGCCACCCATGTGGAGATTGAGCAGCACTTGGAGATGGGCCGCAAACTTTTGGCAGCTGGTCAGCTGGCCGAAGCCCTGTCCCACTACCACTCTGCTGTGGGTAAGGTTACACACACTCACATATAATCACAATGTGCTTCTGCTCTCCTCCTCTCACACTGCAGAAATCATTCTTTTATAGTTCACTCTTCAGTGTATAAAGTGGAGGAAAAAGGGGAAATGTTTAGTGATGTGTTTACCATCTGATATTTATTTTTCCCTCTTTCTCTGAAGCATATCTCATTTTTTCAATCTCTAAAACCTGTTTGTCTAACACACAGATATCAGTTATTTGAAATTTATATTTCATATTGAACATTCTGAATAAAGAAAAACTGACATTTTTCAGAGGGGGACTCTAAGAATTACCTGACCTATTACAAGAGGGCTGCTGTGTTCCTGGCCATGGGGAAGTCCAAGTCCGCCTTGCCAGACCTGACCAGAGCCATCCAGCTCAAGCCTGACTTCCTGGCTGTAAGTTAACATGAGACACACCAGAAGGATTGTTAGCTGTCCACCTTTTTGGCAGAGAATATTTTATATACTGTGTCTGTCTTTTTTTGTCCATGTGTTTGTTGCTCTTTTCTTCCTGGGCTCCTTCTCCATTCACTTCACCTCTATATCCAATCCCATCTTGCAATTTCTCTCCATTTCCAGGCCAGGTTGCAGAGAGGGAATATCCTCTTAAAGCAGGGCAACACTCAAGAGGCCAGAGAGGACTTTGAAGTCGTGGTGAGTTTAATACCATGCTACCTGCTTACTTATCAATATCATTATACAACTACTTAGAAAGTGAATAAGTCTTTGTAGAAGGCAAGTAGTTGTTTCATTTACTCATGCATTACAATAAACAATCCTGTCTCACTGTTTTTTGTGGGGTTTTTTTTTTTTTTTTCGATCTTCAGCTGCAGCGCTCCCCAGACCAGGAGGAGGCGCAGGACCAGCTGATGAAGACAAACGAGTTAGAGGAGCTACAGGAGGAGGCGCACGCTGCGCACCATCAAGGGGACTACGGCGCCGCTATCAACGTGCTGGACCGAGTGATAGAGGTACACGACATGTCATACACTGTCATACACACGCAAGCATATGACAGCATCGGGGGGAAAAGGGAATTTCATGTGACGATTTGTTTAATTTTGACAGTTAATAAAATCTGGGTATTTTTCTAACTTTGAAGTGGTGGTGGACTTAGTCATCCTAGTCATATATTCTGTGCATATCTATTTATTATTAAATCCTTGAACTCTTATTTTGAAGACAAAAAATCTCTATATTGTAGGACAATGTCACATATTCTGTACCTGCTGGTTGCAGCTTCATTGAAGCTACATTGCATCATGTAGAAAATATCTTGTGCATCATTTTATACACATTTCCCTGTAATTCAACGGGACATATTTGAAATCTTCAGAAACCTTGAGATCTCCACTACAATTTAAAATAAAGTTCTGCAGGTTTGCACAAAGCTCAGCCTCAGCATTTATAATGATGAACACACCAGTGGGACTGACAGGGTTGCAGAGGTTGATACAGATGATATTGCTCTGCAGATCTCCCCCTGGGACCCCGAGTCACGGGAGCTTCGTGCAGACTGTTATATCCGACTGGGGGATCCTCAGAAGGCCATCCAGGACCTCACACCGACCACGAGGCTACGCAACGACAACCGTGCTGCCTACCTGAAGCTCAGCATGCTGCACTACAGCCTTGGCGAACACCACGAATCCCTCAAGTGAGCTGGGTTACTGGGATAAACAAACTACCCTGAGCCATGCGGCAGAGTAATGCAAATGAAGTTGATTTTGCTCCTCAGAGAAGCGTTGGTGCTCCACATTTGTTTCACCTTGTTGATTTGGTTATGCTTTATGCTGGAACAAATGCTGCTACGTCTCAAAGTGCTTCTCTCTCTTCCTTCCTTCATTGCCACATCTTCCAAACCGTCTATCTGCCGTTCTCTGTGCAGTCACATCCGAGAGTGTCTGAAACTGGACCAGGATGACAAGGAGTGTTTCAGCCACTACAAGCAGGTGAAGAAGCTCAGCAAGCAGCTGGACTCGGCAGAGGAGCTCATTCAGGAGGAGAGGTCAGTGCCTCTGCAAAGTCTGGGCCATCTGGGCCGTTTGTGCCTTTTTCCCCTCATAAATTTCAATCCTTTTGTGACAACTTGCAAATATTTGTAAGATGCTGGCTTCAAAATATGGCCCTATCTGAACTCTAATTATGTCTATGAAATCATCTTATGGCCGCCGTGCACTGACTTTTGGTGCATTATTTGATGGATTTGATCACAATGCATAAAATGGACTTGCACTCAAACCGTCATGCCACAAACCTCACAAATAAATAGATAAATAAATAAATAAAAATTCAGGGGCATGAAGATTTGAGCGTGACTCCATTTCAGATAGTGAATTAAAAAATTGTTCACTTAAAATCCTCACAATAGGCTCTTAGTGCAGCCTCAAAAGTGGAAACAACACTTGAGGCTGATATTCTGCACTTAATTCAGCAGAAGTACCATAAAAGCATGGGACACTTGCAAACTAGTTTAGTAGACTTTCAATGTACTTTAAACATGTATCTTGTTACCCAGCTCAGTCATTTCCTGTATTTTGACTTCATACAATTAGGTATCAGGAGGCCATAGAGAAGTATGAGTCAGTAATGAAGACAGAGCCTAATGTCCAATATTACACCAACCTGGCCAAGGAGAGGATCTGCTTCTGCCTCGTCAAGGTGAGACACAGTGAAGTAAACTGGTTTCATGTCTGCAGTTCCAGATTGGGATGTCTAGATAAGGGACGGGTAATTGGCAGCCTAATTATTGCTAATGTGGCTGACATTATTTACTTAGGTTATTAACAGTTTCCTTTGTTATAAATGGTAGTGTGAGTGACAGACATGTAATACCAGCATGTCTCACTCACGTGCCAAATGTATGAATATTGTAATATTGCACTACACAGGCTGAAGAGTTTCAGTTAGTAGCACTGCACGGGGCTAATGGGTGTCCTGCCTGCTGATACTAAAGACTTTGTCATTCCTCGTCCCTCCGTCTTGCCCATTCCAGATCAAGAGCACTCACGATGCGATAGACGTGTGTTCAGAGGCCCACCAGAGGGACCCTCGCAACGTCAATGTCCTCCGCGACCGGGCAGAGGCTTACATCCTCAACCAGGACTACGAGAAAGGTACTAGGACTGGCCACGCTGGGAAAGAGCATCCCAAGAGCATCTTGGTGCTGAGACGGTCTTAAACCTTATTTGGATAGTTTTCATTTAACAGGAGGAGGTGAAGCGCGCAGCCATTTCCAAAGCATGTCAGTGATTTTGCAGTTGAAATTTGTACTTAGAATATCCTCATTGTACATTGTTTGACAGATACTTTGTTTTCTCAGGTGCAGATAATAAATCAGCAAAGATATAAGAAGCAGTAGGCAGAAAAATGGCCCATGATCACCGCAAAACCTCAACAATAATTTATAGCTAAGAGCACAAAAAGTTGGTTGCAAAAGATGATTTGTTATTGCATGGTTCTTTTTCCACACATTTTTATTTTTAAGAGTTCTAATCTCTTGCCCTCTCCCCCCCCTGCAGCGGTGGAGGACTATCAAGAAGCGAGAGAGTTCGACAGCGACAGTAATGAGATCAGAGAAGGGCTGGAGCGGGCACAGAAGCTGCTTAAAATCTCTCGCAAGAGGGACTACTACAAGATCCTCGGTGTCAACAGGTAACACCGCCCCACTATCCCATCTGATGTGCTTGTGTAACAAAAGGCAAATATTTCCCAGCATGGCATGAATGAAATTCTTGGGCTGTCACAGAAGTAATAATGTTATGTTTACTTCCACCGGACTGACATTAAAATCCCATTCCTGAAAGGTTTATTGCTACCATTACACCCTCACTTCCTCCTCTTCTTACTGTAGATTCAAAATGACTAGTTGAGATTTGGAGATATAACCTACATTAAATCTTGGATGAAAGGGAGAGTGCGCCCATGGGAGCGGACCGCTTTATGGACCAGAACACGCCCCACTGACCTGTATTGTTCTCTCAGGAGCGCCAATAAACAGGAGATCATCAAGGCGTACAGGAAGCTGGCGCAGCAGTGGCACCCTGACAACTTCCAGTCCGAGGCTGAGAAGAAGGAGGCAGAAAAGAAGTTTATCGACATCGCGTCAGCCAAAGAAGTCCTCACTGACCCAGGTCTGGAACTGAGCTGGTTATTTATTTATTTATTTAGGCTTAAAAAAGGTAGTAATGAAAGTTTCAATCCTTTTTTTTTTTTTTGACTGAAAACAAAATGTCTTGCGTCATCAGTTGTTTGCTCCGAGCACCATTGTCCATCTTTGAGTCTTTGAGTAACTGAAATTGCAAGTGCGTGGGTTGGGGGCTTCAGGAGTGTCTTGAAAATCAATTGGATGGAGAAATTTAGTTTCAAAACAGGGTGGGTACTGGAAATTGAATTTTGGAAAAAAGCTGTTTACAACATTTCCTGAAGGTACAAGAATGTCAATGGACACGCTTCCCAAAAAATATCAATATGTTCAAGTTATGAAGTGATGGAACGATTTCAGTTTGAAAAAGTTTGGAGTATGCATCGTGGAATATGGGATGCAAGAGATAACATAAACAAAGAAAACAGATGTGTGTCTATGTGGCATGCAAATGAATGTTGTATTTACATTAACAAGTCTATAAAAAGCCATACATATATATAAAGAGTGTAATGTAAATGCATTGTAAGCAATGTGCAAAATTTTTGTTTATTGTTTATTTGTCTCATGGAATCCAGTACGCATCATTGACAGCGATGACTTAGATTTAACACTTTAAAAAAAAATTGTTCTGTCTTTTATCTTTCCAGAAATGAGGCAGAAGTTTGACGCAGGCGAGGATCCTCTGGACCCGGAGAGCCAGCAGGGAGGGGGCGGGCAGGGCGGCCAGGGCTGGCCTTTTCACTTCAACCCCTTTGAGTCCGGCGGCAACTTCCACTTCAAGTTCCACTACAACTAGAGAGGAGGACTTGAAGAACTCCAGGGGATGGGGACCTTACGGGACGGGGGCGCAGTATCAGAGGATGGGAAGCTAGTGGGACATCTGCGGAGGAACTCTGGTGTCTCCTCAGAGCTCGTGCTTCAGCTTGGATGTGGACGAGTTTTGTAGGTTATTTGAACCATGATCATTTGACTTCTAATGTCTGTACAGCGGCGGCTTGAGCTGTGCAGAGAGGGAAAAAACTGACTTTTTAACCACAGAAACGATGGAACTTAAAACGGTTACTGTTGAATTCATTTGTCGTCGTGGTTGAAGACTGCAAAATGAAGTCCTGCGTCAACGCTTCAGTCTTTCAAAATGGCATGGTGGTGGTTGACAGCAACCATTTTGATGCATTTTCTTTTTTTGGGGGGGATGTCTGGTCTCACTACTTCTTTCTTTCTTTGTGCCATTCTTTGACCCTTAACCAAGGAAGGGACTCCTTATTGATGCAGTCGCTCTTTTTTGTTTGGTTTGAAAATGACATAGGAGGATTGTCTGTGTGCTGCCGGTTTGTTTCTGCTCACAGTATTCTTCAAAGTGGGAATCCTAAAGTGAAAGGTACATGTTTCCCGTGCTCGCTCCGTATCTGTGACCATGTCAGACTCTCTGTATGCTAAAGATCTAAGATCCGCGACGACATCCAGAGACTTTTTGTTGGACTTCTCCATTAACTTGAAATCGGAGAGACTTTGTGAGCCAGAGGTCTTCATGATTTTCTTGTGAAACGTGCCCATTTTCGGACTTTTTTCTGATACCAGAATCTTTTAGCACTCCGGAACGAAACTTGCAGGTGCAAAAGTTTTGAAATTCGATGAACCTCAAGTCGTTGTAGCCACTCCTGGATGCATCTGATTGCTTCAAATTGATTTCCTGGCTTGCAGTTTTGAGAGACATGTTTTATTTTATGAAATATTTAGTAACAAATTGGAATAAGGTGCGGACTCTGTATAAGGGTGGGTTTCCCTTTAAATGATAAATTGGATTACATTTTCAATAGGTTCTAATTCCAACTGCAAAAAAAAACTCAGTGTAACTCTTTTGGAAGACTTGAATTTTTTTCTGGACAACAGAATAGGAATTTCATGACTGAGTCAGGGTCGTAGTGTCTCTTTCTTTCCCTTTTTACTTGTCTCAAAGCATGTCTTTGAAAACGTGCACTTTTGTCCTTTTGTTTGAAGAACCACTCCACTTTTGTTCCACTCCTGAAATGTTACTGAGGGCGTCCCTGAGCTTGGATTTCAAAGCCTTGCAAGGATTCCTCGCAGACCGAGCGTCACTTTAGTGGCAATCCGGGAGCCTCACTTATAGAAAGCTCTTATGAACAAATTGCATCTTAGAAATGTACACAGGCAGAAGTCCATTTTAAATTTTAATACTGAACTTGGCATGGAAAAGCTTTTAGTTGTGGCCATGACAGTTAGGGGGCAGTGTTGCCACAATAACTGTCATGAGCACAAACCTTTCAGTATGGGCCACCCATGCTGAAAGGTGAGTGGTTTGAATAAAAACCTACTGTTTGTTTTGTGCAGCTGCATTTTGAAATAGTTGTGCAGCACACAAGCAGAGACTAATGTACTGGAATGAGTATTTATACCAGTCAACTTGAAACATACAAGAACAACGGCTCACTGGCAAATACTTGAGGACATTTGTGATGCAGGTCAGTTCCTAAGGCACAAGAAATTCATATGTTTCTACAAAATTGGTTAGTTAACGGTTACAGTTTGAAAAGTCATCAAGATGAAGTTGGGTATGAGATCCTAGTGCAGCTTTGTAAGTGAGGCTCCAGTGTTGCTGCCATTCAAGACATGACAGTAGTACAGCACAGGCAAAAATGAAGAGGATGTACTTTTGAAGAGGATCGCACACTGTTTGACTAAATTAAATTATTTTGTCTAACGGCTTCACTACTATGTATAAGTTCAACCCAATTTAAAGGAAAACAGTAACTGTACATGCTTTGAATCCAACTCACTGCTTGACTGTTCCAAATGAATGTGACAAATCCTTTGTATTTAAATCAACTGCCTGAGCCGGGTTTATTCCTCGGTTTCTTTTTTAGGGTTTTCTGGTTTTTAGTTTCATCGGTTTTTAAGTTGCCAAAACTGAGTCTGCTGACATGCTCAAACATGTATTAAAATATTGATACAAGCCACTTTTGTCCTTTTGTTCTTGGTATTTGCTGTTATATTTGATAATGCATAACTGGAGAGATGGTCAGCGACAAAGCAGCGCTCCCTGCAGGTGCCGAGGACTCTTGCTCAAGGGCACTTCAACAGGGCAGATGCCTGCCAACGGCCTGCTTGCCAACAGTCTTCCTACTCATTACACCAACGTCTCTGTTGGCATGTTACTATACAACAGTTAAAAATAAGTCTGAGTACAAGCTGTATTTGCAATCTACTATAAATGTTATTCTTATTTGGCAGTGATAGTTAAACACAAAGCCTGGAATACAGCGATTTATTTCAAAATGTTATGAAACAAAGACACTTAACACTGTAACACAGTTTCCACACAAACTACAGTACGCCTTCTGTTACGCACATTTGAACATACCAACATGATACATACACACACACATACACACAGACATTAACACACATGCTCCATTGTCCGGTCATCACTGCAAATGATCATGTCTTCAAGCATAAGGGATGGCTGAACCCAGAGCACTGGCACAGGAGTCCTGCATCTCTGGACGCTAGGTGACTTGATTAAATCCCCGGCTCAAGATGTCCGTTCTCCTTCAGGCTCGTCCACAGCCTTTGAACTGGCTCCGCGGTAGCCGCTCACGCTGCGAGCTAATCCGGGCGATGTCAGTGGCTCGCTCCAAAGCCCTGTGTGTCATCCAGACTGTCTGCCTCGACCTCGATGGACACCACGTGGTGACCGGGGATCATGGCCAGGCCCAGGACTCTGGGTTCCCCTTGGGAGAACATATCTGGAAAGACAAGAGCACGGTCAAAGTCACTTACAGGGGAACAGGAGCGATTAGGTGTTTGTTCAGCGATACGGATCTGACAACAACATGAGCACTTAGCAGTCGGTCTGCAGTGGACACAGGTTATAAGACTGTGTGCAAGAAGCATCTCACCACAAAGATCCTCTTTGTCTATCAGATTACAATGTAACAAACATGAACGCAGCAAATAAAATGCTTTGTGGAAACCCGGCTCACGTGTATCATATCTTGAAATTTGGGTCCTGACCTGAGACCAGTTTGCCTCATTCATACCGAAACTTATACTGTAATGTGACCTTCTAAATGCTTCATTACTCCTCATGTTGCCTTGAAAACAGCTTTACACCCAAAAATTTATTCTCTAGGCCTATTGCACCAACCAACGAGTAGCAGGGTTTCCACTCAATGTTAAGTGTAAAATTCAGAGACATTTCCATGACTTTCCATGACTAAAATGTTGAATTTCCAAGATCTAAGCATGACATTTTATCCTTGACCAAAATTTGAATCCCACCTCAGCTTCAAAGGTCTTATTAAAGTTTATTATTCTGTTTTATTCTGTGGGTGAATTGAACATCAAAGAAAATAAATTGGAAGTCACTTTATATGCAAACTCAAGTATTTATTCTGCTTATAGGCGCTCTATTTAGGCACATGAAATGCAAAGAGCACAAAAAGGATACTGTGTTACAAGCAGGATGCCTGCCTCAGGAAGAGTGAATGCTTGAAACATGAAGCCTTTTGTCGCTTGTACTATAGTTGCCTTTTTGTGTTCTTTGCACTTGTGTAATTAGAGTTATAAACACTTTTAGGATTGGTTAACCCAGTTGTTCCCTGATTTAAAGGTCCACTGTGACTCTGTGAATCGTATTCAAATCAGTGATAGTCTCCCATAGGTGGTTTATGGCGGTTTCATGCTTAGTGACCACTGTGCTAGTTATGATCTTACCTCTAGAATTTCAACCCCACAACTGTTGAAAATCTTATGAACATCAGTGAGACCAGTGTATTATAGGCAAGAAGCCATGCTTTTCACTTATCCCCATGAACGACTTCAGACTTCTGAACAATGTATGAATATGTATGTATGTATGTATGCAGGTATTAATAATGTACAATGATCTATTGTATTTGGGTGCTCTCACTTGCAGGTGAGTGTTGGACATAGTTTGCTATGATTATGCAGGATTGCACACTGTGGTCTGGGGCTGCTGCTGCTGGGTCACCTGTATCTGGACCTACCTGTGGATTTGAGGAATTCCTGAGCTGAGCCGAGGATGACGTTGCAGTCCCGGTCTGTGCAGAGGAAAAGTCCCACCAGTGTCCGTCCATCTGTCATGCGGATCCTCATGTTCTTGTTCAGCAGCCCCTCCAGCTTCTGCCTGGCTTGGGACGATGACGAAAGTTCAGACTGTTCCTGTGGGCAGACAGAAGGAGAACAACCTAATTACTGAAGTATACCCAAATTAGAAAAATATGTTCTCCCGTCTGGCTATGTGTGACTGACCTTTCCAGATGAAACGTCTAAGGGTTATTAATAGATAAGGGAAAAAATACCAGGTGTAGGGAGAAGTAACCTTAACCGTAGGTGCTGCTTCTGCCAAGATAGTTACCTAGTACTCTAACCCAAATTTTGAACCTAGGATTGAGTGGATAGCTAATACACAGGAGTCAGTAATGCTAAACAGTTTTAACAGGTGACAGATCAGTTTAAATAGCTAACGCGTTAGCCACCGGCTAATGTTCCATGAGTAGCCTTGCTAATGAGATGAACTGTAAATTACCAACTAGCCCACCCTTTCTCCTCTCCCATGACATACCAAACATTTAGTACAACTAACTGAAAAAACTACGATGTTAGAATAAAGTTGTCTGATACATACATGGGTCGATGGACCATTTTCTTCGATCATTGTTGCCATTCCTCCTTTTCTTCTCTTCCATTTACCTACGGAGGAATTTCTCTGACGGACCAACAAACCCGGAAACTCGCGCAGCATGCATTGCAATCGCAATATTATAATAATGGCCCACGTAAGTAAAAAATAATCATCATATTTGTCTTTACCAAAGACACAATGTACAGTTTAAGTAAAACGCATGAATTTTTTGAGCGGAACTGAACGGTTTTTCCAAGTTTACTTGAGTCGACTTTTGCACTCCAGCAGACGCCGTCGTGGTTGCCACAGTAACAAGACTAACAGTTAATGGAAGTTGTTGTGGTGTTGAATAGCATTACAATGTAGCGAGAAAGTGAACTTAGACACATTGGATATTTTGAAATTCATTACAATTGTATTTTTTTTTCTACAGACCGTACAGCTGGCGGATACAAAATATGAAAAGACCAAAGTATTTCACACCCAACGAGGTCTCTGCTCACAACACAACTGATGACTTCTGGGTATCATTCCTGGGAAAGGTGTGTGACCTGACACCTTTGATGGATAAATTAAAAGGTGAGTATCAAGAATAGTTCAGGAATATTTTATAGTTTATTAATTTGGGATTAAACAAGCTTGTCTCCCAGGTGATGTTCTTCTGTTGCCCATCATTGAGTGTGCAGGAAAGGACATCAGCCACTGGTTTGACCCTAAAACCAAAGATGTGAGTAGTAGCCTGACAGGCCAAAGGAATGAATCAATGAACATTTTTAGCTTGGTTCCTTATTAATTCATGACTTCATTGTTCCTTGCTCCTCAGATCCTGACTCATGTTGACCCACTGACTAACTGTGTGAAGTACTACACCCCAAGGGGCCGGTTTGTGCACGTCCCCCCTCCCTGCCCTCGCACGGACTGGGCCAATGACTTCGGCCGACCCTGGTGGAGGGACCCACAGTATGACGTGGGACTGCTAACAGCTAAAACCAGGTGGATACGGATCATCAACACCTTGACCTCACAGGAGCAAAGGATGGAGGTGAGCTATTGAACATTTGAGGATATACTGTGTATATCTACTGAATGGCAGAATGGAGTCAACAGAAGATTCAAAAAGGATGCAAATTGACTTTTTTATTAAAAACCTCACATTTTATTCACTCTTTGACATGCATATAAAGGACATACATACCCTGAAGATGCAAATGATATTGAGGCTGTTGGATTAGTGTTTATACTCCCATTATTTTTTATAAATCAGTTGTGGGCATCATAATTATAGGGTCAAATAGCTGATATGGCAGATGACCTTAGATGTGCAGAGTTTTAGCTAAGTATATGTTTGAAAAGCCAGGTCTGCTAAAGATAATGGCAGCAGTATGGGGTGAGCATTTAACAATTTTATGTCAATATCGTGATATGAGACTAGATATCGTCTGGGATTTTGGATATCACGATGGTACAATGCAAATATTGTCTTTTTCCAGTTTTAAAGGCTGCATCACAATAGAGAGAACTATTTTTTTAACTTAACGTTGTAGCTGTTCTGTTATTTGCCTCTGCCTGCTTGGTCATAATACCCACATTGCTAATGATTGTTTATCAAAAATCTCGATGTATTCAGTCCAAAATATCATGATATATTTGTCCATATCACCCAGCCTTTAACGGTTTCTGGTTATGTTATTTGTCAACACTAATGAGTCTGATAGTTGGATGTTCTTTTTAATCTCAGAGAGTGCGGCTGGCAGCTACACAGTTCATTTCTGCTCAACAGGAGCCATCCAACTGTCTTTCTGCGACCTTGAGTATGTTTTTCTGAAAACTTCCCAAGGGACCATCTGTTAGCGCTCCGAACACAAAACGGCAGTGTTAACACAGAAGGTTTTCTGTGAACTGGAAGGGAAAGCTTAGGTAGTGGACCTGCTATCACTGGGGCAGTGGATTTTGTGCAGTGATTGGGGACTTGCTAAGAGCTGAGGAAATTATACTGAAGCAAATTAGATGCAACTCATTCAGAGGCTCAGAGCCGCTAATAGAGGGGAAAACCACAACTGGAACCCACTGACTTGAGCAAATATAACAGAAATAAGCATTTTTTATACTTCAAACATTTCACTGGGTTGGGTAAAATATTAATGGAAGGGAAAAGGGGCTGACCAGAGCTATGCAGAAACACACAGCACAGATGAGTGTGAAACCACACCAACTTTCTCCTCACAAGCCGCGGCTGCATGAATGGTGTTTACCCATTATCTCCTCTCACTGGGTCGCCACTGTTGAGACAGCACGGCTCTGAATGGAGCACAGGTGCTGGTGTCTTCCTCTGCGTGTCACACTGCATAAAATCTGGGTTAGCTAGCGTGCAGCACCCAGGGGAGGCGCTTTCCCCTCTCATCCTCGACATGAGCCCCTGCCAAACGGACACGGGGGGGAGCGAGCAGCACAGTAGTGCAGTGTGTCAGGGCCCCGCGGCGCACGAGGGAGCCCTGGCTGGGGTTTTGTTGTCGCACGGGGAGACATATGCAATCACACGTGCATGGTAGCGGCCAGAAATACACATACTACCGCCGTGGGTGAGGGTGAGCATATACTGCACGCGCACAAAGACGCAGAACGCACATGCACGCACGCTTAGCCTCGGCGGTGCAGCGAGAAGAGATGGGTCTGTCCCGCCAGGCGCCCTATCTGGCAACAACAGCCTCCTCAGCGGCCAGAGGCTCAGCGGGGGGGCTCCAATCACACACTTCCACTACACAAGTGCACACATGCAAAATTCACTTGCGCACACACATCTCCTACCCATCTGTCTTCCACTGCCCCCCCCCCCCCCCCTCTCTCTCTCTACCTTTCTTGCT
>OMLF01005901.1:9515-41524 GCA_900302615.1 Holocentrus rufus | reverse complement strand
ACTCAGAGCCTCTGGCTGTTGTACAGCAGCTCCACTGCTCTCGTGCAGCTTCGGTGGTCTGCACCGTCCTGTACTTGCTGACATAATCCTGCATGCAAAGGGACAGCTCAGCATTTTCATTTTCAGAGGTCTGTCCCATTGATCACCAATCACAAAATTTTCATGCTGGTGGTTTTGTTCCTTGCAAATCATCGGCAGCTCCTGTGTTAGCAATGCCTGGTTTAAGAAGCATTTCCTCCAAGCAGGCTAATGTTAGCAAGCTAGCCGCATGTACAGAGAGAAGTCAGTTTAGTAGCTGATCCAATGAATGATATGAACTATTTTTTCTTAGCAGAGGTTTATAAGTCAATAAAAGAACAGTGGTCATTTTTTCTTAGCAGAGGATCACTTCAGCGTGGCTTATCCCTTACGCAGAATAAGTAAAAGAATGGTTTTAAAGGTGTGTGTGTGTGTGTGTGTGTGTGTGTGTGTGTGTGATTTTGAGAGAAATGCTTTGCACCATGTAAGAAAGGGCTATAAAAAAAATCTTAACCTTCAAGAATAACCTCAAATCAAATTCATCTTTGTAATTCTTGTGATCCTACAAAATTTAGTAAGAACAAGATGAAGCTTTGGGATGAGGAATTCATCATGTTTACATGTAAGGGGTTTTATTCCAAAATTCTACCTTCAGTTTAGAAAAATGATCTGCCCCAAGAAATTGAAAGATTATGTACAATTTGATATGACAGTCACGACGAGGTTACAGCATACAAACCCTGTTCAATTCACCTCAAAGTGTTTTAGTTGTGTATTTCAGAGTCTTCATTGTGTTTTTCCTCACACCAGACTGCCTGTTGCTGAAAATGAAATGATCATTATGACTGCGGCTCATGTCTTTCTCTCAGTAGCCTGTTCCAGAGTTTAATGTCCTACTGACTGATAGCGCGCGGCCTCGGCCAGCAGCCCTGATGGATTGTATCTCATGATGGATAGAGCTGTTCCCTTTTTTAATCCCCAACAGAGCCGAGTTTGGCTGCAGACCACAGAGTCCTTCTATTAAATCTCCAGTGTGACCGTGGGGCTCTTTGGTTTGGTTTCCTGATACATTGTTCCGATATTTATTACTTTATTTCTGTCACAGATACTAAAATACAATATCAGTCTATTTGGAGTGTCCGAGGTCATTCACAGCAATTTAATACTGTGCTGTAGGACAATGTGTAACTTGCCTGTAAAACCTTTTTTGATGAATAAATTCATCTGGGTATTTTTGTGAAAAGGTTTTGCTCAATGAAATGACTGTTAAAGCTCCAACTTTATATATAAACAGCTCCAATTGGCTCCAACTGGCAAATTTTTTGGAAAAAACCATGGAACCTGACTTGAAGGTTGTTGTCTTGGTCTCTGGTGGGAGGGGAGACGGTGAAGACTTTCAGTCATTGCTGGTGAGTCCAGCTTTCTCTGGACGGAGCGATCACTGCCTGCCGTTTAGCAGACAGTTTTGGATTTCCCTCTCAAGTTTCAATTCATTACTTTCTGTGCGTAGCAAAGATTTCCCAGCAGTGACCATACTGACACCAGAATTTAATAACAGAATCTGTGGTGTCTCAGTGAGCAAGGAAAGGAAGCTACAAGATTTCACCAAGTGCACTTGCTGTTGGAACTTTTGTGCAAATTTTTCTAGCATGTGGCCTCTCCAGAAGTAGCATCCGTCACTTGAAAAAATGTTATCATAACCTCTGCATCCATTCACAGATGGCCTCAGCAACAGCGACCTACGGGCAGAAGGAGTCCTCAGACCAGAACTTTGACTATATGTTCAAGATCCTCATCATTGGCAACAGCAGCGTGGGTAAAACCTCTTTCCTGTTCCGCTACGCCGACGACTCCTTCACGCCGGCCTTCGTCAGCACGGTGGGCATCGACTTCAAGGTGAAGACCATCTACAGGAACGACAAGAGGATCAAGTTACAGATCTGGGTAAGACTGTGAGAGATGTCTTCTTGTTTGTGGCATGTTTATTAGCCACAACAGCAGTGGATTTCAAGCTCGATTCAACACCATAAAGTCTGGATTTTAAAAACAATAAAAGCAAAAGTATAAAGGTTAAAAAATCTAATTGCACACGTGTATTTCAAAAAATATTGGAGAAATTTAAACCAGACGTAGCCATATATAAATGGGTATCAATTTCAGTAATCTCTTTTGATTCAAGGACAGTGGAGGAAAACTGTAAAAGCTTTTGTTTAATGGGCAAATCCAGTATATATTGTTCAGTGACAAAAAAGTGGTTTTGACTACATGCTCAGTATTTTTTATTTATTTATTTTATTTATTTATTTCAGCCCAGAGGGGAATTTGACATAAGATCACACTTTATTGATCCCCAACAAGAAATCAACTGCTACATGCAGTAGTAGTGCACAAAAACAAACTTACATTTGTGCTAAAGCATCTTTGGCAATGGTCTATTCTTTACTATCAATCCATTCATTTTATTAATTAAACAAAACAGTCTGTTCAAAAATAGCTTCTGCTGTTACCAAATGACAACATCTTGCATTCTTGTTTGAGCAATATCAAGTGAAGCCTGTTGGATTATGGTCTGTGTTCCCAAACAAGCCTTCGTACAGAGACACAGCCAAGAAACTCCCAGTACAACCACGGTCTTCTACTGTTGGACTGGGAGCAGCTTGGCGGTTCAGTGCCTTGCTCAGGGGAACGCTGGCAGTAGGGAGGGAGGGCAGAGTGGTATGCCATTACACAGTTTCTCAGTCAATTTTCAGATCCAAACTGGCAACCACCCAGCCTGCTTCTCCTGCTGGCCTTTGGAAATACAAAGTACTCCATGACTAGAATAGAATAGAATAGAATAGAATAGAATAGAATAGAATAGAGTAGAAAAGACTGAAAAATTAGCCTAGTATGTACCTATTTATGGATCTGGAAGTTACAGAAAAAGGCAGCCTGGGCCCAAATAGCACACAGGACCTTGTAAACATTGTGAAAACAGGTTTTCTCTGATGTTTCATTGGAATAGATGACAGAGTGAGAGAACAGGCTCACAGGGCTCCAGGGAACGTTGTGTGTTCCAGCGTGACGTTGAAGACCATGAAAGAAATGTTTGTGTCCAATGCCGTTTATATCTGACATTGCATTTTTTCTCTACAACATATTGTGCAGAAGGCAGAGCATATGCATGGCGTATGCAGAATGCAGAGCCCTGTTGGTTTCATCACGTGTGCATGAGTGTGTGAGTTTTGGAGTGTATATGTATTCATGCAAGTGTGTGTGTGTGAGTGTGTGTCTGTGTGTGCACGTGCAAAGCTGCCTCTGTTGTCAGCCTCTGCTAGGTCTTGCCTCTGGTAAGAAAGACCAGATCGACCAATCAGAACACAAGAAATGGATGACTGGGTGCTGCTTCCCCCTCCCCCATTACTATGCATCTCCCTGAGTGGATAACACACACACACACACACACACACACATACACAAGCACACACAGCTCCCCTTCCCTTCCCCCACCCCTCTATGCACCCTACACTCAGCTCAGCACTGACTCAAGTGGAATAAAATAGGAAACGCTCAAACTGCTTTTCTGGATTCATGAGCTAAAACATCAGCTTATGTACATTTATCTCAAAGTGTGTGCAGTTAATCTAATTTATACATATTCATCTTCATTCATCATCATGCACCAATATACAGGAGCTGATGTTACTATCCCTCCTGTTTTTTAAATCAACTCAAGACGAGTGTAAAACCGTGGATTAAATCGACAAGCCCTGCCTTGTGTAATTTAGTGTCTTGTGTGTAATGAGGCCTTTTGATACGTTTACAAAAGCATAGTAGGCAAACTTAGCTATTGTTTTGGTTTGCGGACACTGCTTTTTAAGTGCTGGCGAGTGTGTTAACCTGGAGGTGAAACATGCAGTTCTGGACTTGAGCTAATGTAATGTAATGGTATATAGTGGTAGGTAGGCATGAAGGCAGGTAATTTATATTCATCCTGAAGTATAAACATCCAGTAGATTATACAGTAAATGGATCAAGACATGAAGAAAACAGGTCAAACCAAAGTAAATGAAGGTAAAAAAAGTAAATAAAATGACACAATAGCATGAGAAACTAACTCAACAAAACACTATCAGGTAATCGCTTCTTACGAGCATAAAGCAGCATGTCCATCAATAAATAATGAATAAAGGTAAAAGGTGTCACCCTCTTTATTTTTTAAGCGTGGAGTCCCAGGAAAAAAAACAAAAAACAAAAAAGTGGTATTACAGTTTCTCAGGCTTGTCTTTTTACACTGAGGCTGAGAATCATCACATCGTTGGGTTTATAAAGTTAAAACCCCTTAAGGTGTTTGGTTGAATGAAGGCAGCTGTGTACGACTTACAAAGGAAAACTTGCCTGAAACAGAAGGCGGATCAGGGAATCTGAGGAGTTAGAAGCTGTTTGATAAGAGGGCAGATTTGGTCCAACACAGTGGTTCTCAGTCCAGATCCTCAGAACACAGGGCTCTGCTGGCTTTATTTGTTCAGGGGTTGATTTACACCTGAAAGCCAGATGAGTGCCGTTAAGTAGCTGGTAAGAAAGAAAACGAGGACGACTCTCTGGAGGACGAGAGCTGAGAACTGCTACAACCTCCAAACGTCTTCTGTTTTATAAAACTGACCACTGGATGCGGTCAGTGAAGTGGTCAGCACAATCAGTCCTGTGATATTTTAGATGCAGATGGCTAATGGTGGCTGGTGTGTGAAGAATTAAAGCAATTACGCCATTGTCTTTCGTGCCATAACACCATTAAAAGATTTAACAAGAAATTCTGGCATCTTAAAGCCCTCTTACCCTTTATTCTGCTCTCAGTAGGGAACAGATCTAGACTCACCTATACTCATCTTTAAGAATAACTATAAAATTATAACTATGAGCACACATTGTTGAATCAATCACTTCAACAATCTCAGTGGTCAGTTCTGCAGCGAACGACGCATCACTGCAGTTGAAATTCTTAAATTTGATCGGTGGAAAATATTTATTCAAAAATCTAGCCAAAAAAGTAATTATCTTTAGTGGGAACAGATGTTCTATATACTTACATGATTCAAATCTTTTATAGTGTAGAGACCTTTAGTGCTGGCTAACTATCTCTGGATATGAATGGGCCTTTACGCTACACTGACTCATTTGGTTCATGGCAGCTGCTGCCACACTGTGTGATTTTAACCAGAAGCCAAGCTGACAAGATGAGTAATACATTTGTCACACAATACGACTGCAGCACCAGCTACCTATACAATATACCCACCCACCTCTTTAACATCCGAGCCAAGTTTCTATGTAAACGGGCACCTCGCATCATGCTTACATCAAGTCTTTGTGTGCTGCTGTATTAGTTACCTTGAAATGGTGGCGTTTGTAATTTTGCAGATGCTGGATCAGATTTGAGTGTTTTCAGAGAGAACCCAGAAAGACAAACTGGCTAATCTGTTCATTATATAACAGCACTCAGCAGCACTACCTACACTTTTATTTTAGGCATCTAGCCGATGCTCTTATCCAGAGCAGAATGAGCCTCAGTTCCTGCGTCACCAGCATTATAACCAGTAGTGAGGAGGGCAAACGTCACCTGACACCCCCAGGAAAAAACAAATGTCTCCTCCAGGAAATTATCCCTTGATGCCACACTAACTTTATGGTCACCATCTATCCATCTACCTATCTATCTATCTGACCATGTTTTAGCCCCCTGCCTGCTTGTCGCTGTGATGACAGCAGAGTGGTGTGGCTCAGAGACACTGGTGTTGGGTATCAGGAACGCTGGGCTTCAATTCCCTAAGCATTCATTAGGGCTTAGGCCTGTAATTCAACCTCTGCTGGGTCGCTAGCCAGGAAGAGAGAGCGTCAAGGGAAAGAGGCACAATCATTTTTTGGCGAGCAAGGCGAGAGCAGCGAGAGGTGCTGATGAACTGTCATCTGCTGGCAGCCTGAGTCGGCCACAGTCAGCTGCTTAAGAAACCACCAGAGGCCTTTTTAATGGCCTGTCTGTACTGGAGCACAGTGGGACTGATGTGTTCGTCTGGCATGTTGCTCCTCGGTGTAATAATGTGTGTGTGCTTGTCTCAACTTTCAACGATCTATGTTCTATTCTCAGAGGAGGAAACTGAGTTGTTATAGGGTTTTTGTTGTTGCTGCAGTTGTTTTGTCCAACATTCCCAATAACTGATGACTCCCCAAACTTAACAGTGATGTTTCCAAAACTTTTTGCATGTCTACTGTTAGATTAACTCAGAAGAAGATCTGCATCCTGTCTGCTGAAGTAAACACAGCTGGGCTACATACAGCTCAACAATTCGTTTCTTCTTCCAATTCAAGACTTTTAAAGGTTTTTCAAATTCTTAAATGTAGCTTTTGGATACCTGCTGACACCTTGTTTTATTATTTTACCAGCCAAATTGATTGAGTCAGCAGGTCGACATGAATCTTTTTTTTTTTTCTGATGAGGGGATTATATTTCGAAACCTTGACCTAAATAAATTGCAGATGCACCAAAAGCTATGAGCGTGCAACAACCTTACTTCAAGACCGTTATTCATACAGCAGCGAAACTAAAAAAAAAACAAAAAAACACTAACTCGCTTGTTGGTTACAATAAGAGATGGCTTAACAACTCCTCTGCAGGGCCAGCAGACAATAAAAAAATCTTTACCACTTACTCTTCTAAAATATCTAAAAGTACTGTACAGAACATCTGCTGTTAAAGAACAATAAGACGCATTGTGGTAGTAGCCATTGAGTGAGTCAATACCACATATCTGTTCTTTCTGCACTAAAGTGGCGTTCTTCTGGTATCTGTTGCAAGTGTGGCTAAAGGAGTGTGGTAGTCAGACTGATAAAGACCCACAGATGGATAAATAATCTGAAGAGATTTGTGTACAACAAACAAAAATGCTCATAAACATAATCATTGTTCTTGGCAAATTTCAACAGAATACAAGGCCAACAGAGTGTAAGATTGTAAATGGAACATTTTGAGACTGGAAATGGATCCAAAATGTTTCTGTCACATGAACAGAGTGAATGTGAATGAAAGAGATACTAAGATATATCTTTGTTTTTTCTGGACATTTTTGAATTAAAGAGTGAGGCTTTAATCAGTAAAACAGCTTCGATAGAGCAGTTTGAGGTGTTAAGTCTTGTGTGGTCAGATTTAGGGAAAATAATTTGTGTCAAAAAATAAAATCAAGCCTTTATGAACAGAGGGCCTCAGAGTTTAATCTCTAACTTGTGCATGGCTGCACTGTGACGCATGAGAGTAACATGAAACACGCCTCTGCCTGCTGCTTGTTTCCTCAGGACACGGCAGGTCAGGAACGTTATCGCACCATCACCACAGCCTACTACCGTGGAGCCATGGGCTTCATCCTCATGTACGACATCACCAACGAGGAGTCCTTCAATGCTGTCCAGGACTGGTACGTGATTGGATGGGGGTCTTGTCATGTGACTGAATGAGCCGCCGGAGCTGATAACAGGAGTGTGACGTGACACTATCTCTGAGAGGCACTGTTATGTGGAGTGGATGGTATCTACTGAGCAGCAGTGGTCTGCAAATAAACACAAATGGACGGACGGAGCCGTTGATCTGGTTCAAATTTCAATGATGCATCATGGGAAGAAAAACTGATTTGTCCCTGCTGAAAGGGCAGACACTGTAGCGATCACTTTCATAGTCTTTTATCCTTTTGTTGGTGATGAAACTTTAATGATCCCCGTGGGGGAACGAGGTCACTGCAGCAGCAAACTGTAACATGACACAGCCAGAGAAAACAGAATATAAGTAAGAATAGAGCAAACACACCAACACATGAACATACCCGGGATAATTTGTTGTCACTTTAGTATTGTTGTGTTGATAAATTCCAGAAGATATTTTCCATTTTTTCTCTATTTGGTTTTATCTCCAAATTGTGGAAATGATGGCAGGATTGGTTTGGTATGTTTTAAGCCATTTTTCGATCATTTATAATCGTATATAGCATAACCTCAGTGCAAACATTACTTAAAAGGAAACTGACCACTTTGCTGCAGTGTCTTGCTGTTCTTCAGCCCAGTTCAATCGGACAATAATTTTCAGCCTCTCAAAAATATTGGGCTATTAATGTCCCTTTTGAAAATGTGAAACTTATAGTACAGTCAAAGTTTGCAGACAGTGCTTTCTAGCCGGTTTTATTTACCTTTTATGATAATGCATTGCCTTGTTTACAGTATATGCACACTGTTCTGCTGCTCCAAGTTATGTTTCCTACAACCTTCCCATCTGCAGTCTGTGGTGCTCTGTGGAGGTTTACTCATGTTTGGGATGCACTGCGGTCAGGTTGTGTACCTTAGGATCTGGTTTTCTAGCACACGTCCACGTTGTCCCAATGGAAATGAAAATGTTGCAACTCTCATTTCAAAGTGTCTGATCTGAGTCACATGAGACAAAAAAACCTTCCTGCTTTCTGGCTGACCACCTGTGTGGGCTGTGTTGGTTCATCCCTCGCAGGTCGACTCAGATTAAGACGTACTCGTGGGACAACGCCCAGGTGCTGCTGGTGGGAAACAAGTGTGACATGGAGGATGAGAGGGTGGTGGCCGGGGAGAGAGGCCGACAGCTCTCTGAACACCTCGGTGAGTTTAGAGGGCATGCATTCACACACTGTCATGTACACACACACACCACACACACTCTAAAATCCATGACCATTTTGACCTAATTGTAGCCCAGACTATTTGTTTCTCCCTGCTGTGCTCACCGACCACAGCTCGGCTGATCGTCTGCTTTGCATTTCAAACGAGACACTGAACATTTGAAAAATATGACAACAGTGACGAAGAAACCTGGGTTCAGTTCTGGACCAGGAACTTTGCTTCATTTGCTCCATCTCTCTACTGTCACTGTCTAATAAAGCAGATACGCCCAAATGCCACGGTGATGTAGTGGTAAAGGAAAAAGAGGGCAAACTTTCGTGCCGTTGATGCTCAATTCTGAATTTCTACTCATAACTGATTTTTTTCGGATGACTGTTCATGTCTGTTTTAGGATCAAACTCATGTCTGATAAAAATATGAACTCACTGCATGTGCCTGTGAGTTCTGACTCAAAGCGTCTCCGCAAATATCAATCAAGTCATCTGTTTGTCTTTGTTTCAGTCGCTGTGCCTCATTGTCCTCTATGCTAACGCTTCTCAAACAAGTTGCCAAAATTATGACCACTGAGTCACGTGAATGGTGCAGTGCACTGTAGCTTCTCGCTTTCATCATCACCTAATTCACGCCTGTAGTTCCTCAAAGGATGCTGATTGGTCCGGCTGTTTTGTGGCTTCGGTTGGAGCACGGCCAGATGGTTCAGCTGCATGGTTAGGATGACTCAGGATCCAAATTTGTTCTACATGTCCACGTGGTCTCGATGGGAATAGAAAAATGTGACTCCATGCAATCAGAAAGGTGTACTGCAGGATAAACAGGCAGATCAGTTCAACTCCAGGAATAAAAATGCAGATAAAATGAGTTGAGGTTGGTTTACTCTCCACTTTATTCCTCCTGAAAGCTCTCTGACCGTCCTCCCTTCCTGTCCACCAGGTTTTGAGTTTTTCGAGGCCAGCGCCAAGGACAACATCAACGTGAAGCAGACCTTTGAGCGCCTGGTCGACATCATCTGTGAGAAGATGTCCGAGAGCCTGGATGCCGGGGATCCCGCCGTCACGGGGGCCAAACAGGGGCCCCAACTTACGGAGCAGCCGGCCCCACCTCACCAGGACTGTGCATGTTAAACTTGACTATCTCCCTCCCACACCATCCCTCCACCCCTGCCTCCTCCTCCTCCTCCTCCTCCTCCAGCGGGAGCCCAGGGCCTCGAGTTCGTGCACCGTCACCCTTTTACCCACTTTCCTGCTTCTTCCTGTTAACCTAGTAAGGATCGCTGGCTGCTGGTCACAAGAAGCAGGTTGAAATGAGTGTGAAAGGCTTGGAGATGTTGGCATCCGATGCTGGAGTTGCGATTTGGCTTCCTCACCTTCAGGGAGTTCAATATTTTCGCAGCCAGTATAGGTGTTGGTCTGATGCCAGTTGAATCAAACCTGAGTGTTTCAGACTCATTTCAACCGGGCCTCTTGAATGTTCCTGGCTCTGACCCATCTTCCTTTGTTCCCCCGCTCCTCAGTGTGGTCTTAACAAGAAGGATTTGACGGCGTCCGCCCTCTGACTGCTATCTAAATCCTTCCGATGTTTACAGTACTTTGTTTCATGTCAGTCAAATGTCTTGGGAAGATGTCAGCCTTGGTTTTTGGACTGAGAAGACAGACACAGCTGTGTTGTCCTGTGAACAGGTCAGTTGTTAGGGTTGATCCAGTTGAACTCCATTCATTCGTTCCATTCGTATCCACGTGTTCCTATATGGTTCTTTATACATACAGAACCAAAAATACATGGATTTATACGTGATTTGTTGTCTCAACTGGTATCTAAACCCAACACAGTGCAGATATTAGTAAATGCTTTGCTTTTATTTTTTCATTACTCATCTCAGCCTTTTACTTTTCTGTTTTCTACTTTATTTTATTTTATTTTTCTTCAGCTTTTTTGTATACCGGTGGTGTTATTTTCGTACATTAAACACTGGGCGGGGAACATATGAACAAGAAACAATTAAGAGACACCTTTTATTTAATTATTTTTGTTTCAAATGTGTATATAAATGTTGTGCAATATATAATATCTATCTACAGGTATACATTTCTGGAAATGAATTTTAAAACGTATGACATTCTATGAAGATAATAGAGTAATTTATGAGCTCAGTGTCTGAAATTGATTCCAACAGTGGCAACTCCTCTATACCATCTCTTTACCCTCTCGGTTTGGTCTTATGCTGCGACTGCTGTTGAAAAGTTGAAAATTCCTATTTTCTAATAGGTAAAATTCAGTGTAACAAAAGTTTAAGTCTGAATTCAAAGTTGGAAAATCAGGCAGGATTTCTCATCCCTGAGTTTTTCAAGATGCAGCTATTGATCATGTCAACACGGAGAGGATGCAGTTTAGCATTTTTTTATGTGTATGATCAGTTAAGGCTCTTCAAAATATACTTAGATTTGATTTTTGGTATTGCATGACCTTAAATCTTTCACAACACCTCTGTGTTAAATAATTAAACATGTAAATTGGAAATTTGTAAAGCTGCACTTGGAGCTGCTAACATTTTTTGCAAACTGGCTGCCTAATGTTGCTGAATATCACAGACGTAACGTTAGTAACGGGGATTTTACACGGGGCAAAGAAGAAGATCTTGCGTTTTTTCCCCTGTTTTTTTTTCCAGGCTGCTGGCAGGCATGGAGGTTCAATTATGACCTACATGATGGGAATTTCCAGCATCAGACTTTGAATGGAACACAGCATTAGTTTTGCCTGGATTCAGTTCTTTGAGCTGTCATTCTGCTGAACGGCCGTACTGAT
Source organism: Holocentrus rufus (assembly GCA_900302615.1). Lineage (NCBI taxonomy): Eukaryota > Metazoa > Chordata > Actinopteri > Holocentriformes > Holocentridae > Holocentrus > Holocentrus rufus. The sequence goes on along the minus strand of OMLF01005901.1, from coordinate 30,046 downwards.
AGTCACACCCACTTTGCCCAGTGTCCAGGTAATTTAGAGGTCTGGCACTGCGTTCCTCTGATTATGATCAGCAAATGATTAACCTTTTAAACACAATGGATTAGACCTGGGAGGATCTAAACACTGTCAAATCTAATTCGATTACCGCCTTTGGTCTTCATAGCACTGAAACTAGAACATCGCAGTTTCTTGCTTAAGCAAATAAAAACCAACATCACATTTTCGTTGTATGCAAATCAATGACAATAAAGGCGATTCTGATCAATCGCCACGTGCACCAATGCTACAGGAATGTTGTCTCTCTGGTGCCTATATTTAGGCATAAACAGCTTAGAGAGTAACACAGCACATCCTGCTGCACATGGTACAAGAACAGGACTTCAAATGCAAAAAAAAAAAAAAAAAAAAAAAGGTAGACTGTGGAGTACAACACAAATCAATCTGATGTGATAACACTAATCCAGGATGAGAGTCAGACAAGATCTTGCTTCCACCACCACACTTGTGAATATACAATATATAATAAACAGATGCCTACTCAGATTTGAACTCTAAGTTTGTATGTAAGGACACTGAATCCATGCAGTCAAGGCCTGTGGTATATATGTAATTCATGCCACTTGACCAGTTAACTCCATTATTTTAAGATGCATGTTTAATTGTGCAGGGAAGACTGGACTGCAGCATGCATGTCACATGTGGGACTGGTATTACCAACTGGTTGTTGGTTTGTTCATTCATAGGTAAAACTTCAGATGAGTTTTGGTCTGCATTTTTTAGGCTGTGGAGCTCCAGAGCCCGGCATGAGGGAAATCCAGTGTGCCCTCATACACCAGGCAGTACGGTAGAAGTCGAACAAGCTAACTCTAGGCTGGCTTGGTACTGGCTAAGTCAGCACAAGAGTTACATGCTTTGTTCAGTGATTTTCCTAATTCCAACAATACCGTACTACCTTAGCAATTTTGTGTTTAATGATAGTTTTGGTATTTTTCAACCTGAGCTATGTTCAAATATTGATTCCCATTATTTATACACAGCACAGCTTCACTGATAGCTCTAGGAATGAAACATTTGCTGCAGCTGCTTGATAATCTTCAACTCACTGAAAACTTTTGCCCCTCTGGACTGTGTTGAAGGTTGGCAAGAACCTGCAGCAAAGCGTTAAGTTTCTCATCATTAAAGCTAGCTGTGAGGTTGAGCTACGTACCATTATAAATTATGGGAATCAAGAGGCCATAGTGAGCCACTGCAAAACTTTTAAAATTTCATTAAAGTAAGGGCTGCTTGGTGGATTGCATGTATGAAGGGATAAGAAGTGGATCCCAATAATTCAGAGAATCTTAAGTCATGTTAAACCCGGTTTGTGCACTGGCTGGTGAGCGAGATAACATTTAGGTTTGAGGACAGTAGAAGACACAGTGTTATGGAAATCATTACAAAGGACAGAATCATTCATATGAAGTGATGCAGCTGCTCTGTGCCAGCAAAATGTTTAGGAGAGCAACTGTTGAGTTAATTATTAACTGCAATTTGTAGCATCCTAATTTGACACGTCAAGAGCCATTGAAATGTTATTATTAGAAATGGGGTGAAGATTAAGACTCTAACATTGACAAGCGATGATCGTGATAATATCAGAAAATTTTTAAATTCTGCTTGAATTTTACTTCTTACTGGACGTGACTGTTTCTTTTCTGGCAGAATCCAAAATTTTAAACCTTACAACTGTTCTAATTTCCGAAATGTCTTCCTTTCTAGATCTGTAAATACCTTTGAGTCATATGTGTGGATTGTGTTGTTATCGACTCCAGGCTTGCAAAAAAAAAAAAAAATACAAAAAAATAAAACAAAAAACAGACAAACAAAAGATGGTTAAAATCTAAAAACCCATTAAGAGTCGTGCTATATCTGCATTCATTTTTAGGCCTGCTTGTGAATGAATGTGTCACTCAGTTACAAAGCAATACACAATACAGTATCTACACAAAATGAAATGCCATCAAGCTTGGTAGAGGCTGCCGACTTTAGATCCTCTACTGGCACGCAAAAACACGCTGTTTATTTGGTCTCTTATCACTGCCTCTTTGAGTCCTCTGGTTTTGGCTGTTAAAGCTGACAGAACATGTTGTGGACATTTTTATTTGTACTTTGTGCTTAAAAAAAATGTCAATGATAATCAGTCGACTGTTCTTTTTGAAGATTTTGTACCTCGGGGATGAGATGGGTACTAAATGCTGCTATTTCTAATGTAGTGCATAGCATCCTAAGACGACCTGAGATCAGAGGAACATATTTATTTGGATGATTTCAAGCTTCATCACAAATGTTGCATTAGGCCAGACAGTGACAACGGACATGTTCAAAAGAATTAAATTGGGTGAAAAGAAAGCAGTAAAATTTTATATGTGATGGCAAATGTTTGGACACTGCCAGACTAAATGGTCTCAAGATGTCGCTGTTCAAGTTAATCGGTGTTGTGTAAAACAGTGATTGTAGGACATTTTGACAGAATATCGTGCAGCGAGAGGAGGCTGGTCAAAAATGAGGTTAACTGGCTTAGAGATATAGAAAAAATTGTAAAGGAAAGTCACTCAAAAGTTCATTTTCTGCTCCTAAATGCAATTTATTGGGTGTCAGTAGGACCAATAACAGACAGTCTGTGTTGATTTTGGCTTTAAGGATCAAAAAGTCTGAATGAATATTCTTTACACACACTTTACCTGTTGAGAACCCAAATTGATGAGGCAATTTTTAATTTCAAGCCACCCTTCATGGTTTTACACCGTCCTCATCAGAGGTCAAGATCCATCAGTGAACCCAAATTAGCAACAGCGACAACTTGAGGTTGTTTGAATGCAACCAAAGTGTGGATGAAAATGAGCCTCTTTTTGGGTGTTTTAGAAAGTATGTTTTTATCCCATCGCCTCACTAAGAAGTACAAAGAACAATTTTGCCTTGATACTGTCCTCTGTTCATTCTATCAGGAGGATTAAAACACCTAAAATGTTGCTTTTTTTCCCTTTCGTTTTTTTTGTTGTTGTTGTTGTTTTTAGTTTGCATCCACTGATACTGTTCCACAAAGTACTGTTAACCTGGTTTACATTTAATTTGTACCTTTTTTCTATCATGGGAATTGAACAACTATTATGCAGTAATTAATGTAATGATAAGGGAACATGGTGTCAAATTGTCGATATGTGAACATTACAAAAACCTGCTGTACATGTTGTGGAAAAAAATAAAATAAAAATAAAGTTTGTGATGTTAGAATTTTTCTTCATTATTTCATATTAGTGGTCATACAACACACACCTGGTGCGCAAGATATTAAAGCAACTTACTTTTTACATTTGACAAACTGACCAGGTAAATCTGGGTAAAACCTTGTCCATAATATGAGTGTATCAATCCCGCCGTCATCCTGCAGTCTGCCCTCCATATAATCTCTCCATCGCTGTCTCACGTAGCCTATAACCTCATCTGGAAAGATCTGTAGATTACCCAAAATGCAGTGTGTCATCAAAATAAGATCTATCAAATATTCTTCAAAAATATTTTGGCTTTTAAGCTATAAGGTTAAAAAAAAATTCCTGTTTGGAATGTGGTACTAACACACTGCGCACTACATACTCACAGTGTATGTACTACATACTCAAATAATAATGTAGCATGCTACAGCAACGGGGGGTTCACACGCATATTGACCAGTCGCCGTCACTCTGTTTCTCTCCCACATGGTGGTGCCGCAAACTCTGAACAGTAAAAACCAACTTCTATATGATCCACTGGGGATTTAAGAATAAGCAACTAGACCACCTATTTCTCGCCTAAAAAAATTACAAACAGATTTTGATGGACAGCCTATATAAAACAAGATTTTTTTTTTGTTTATTTCTGTTTGTGAAGCAGCTTATAGAAGCTGTGGCAGCTGTGGGGCCAGAGCAATGCATTATGGGACACATTCAGTATGTGAAGTAAAATCAGCAAGGTACTGTTTAATATGCATCAAGAAATTCCCACATACACAAATTGTTCATACTAAGTATATGAAACACATTACATACTCACAACACAGCCTGTCTGAACCCATACTACATCTGTTCTTTTCTTCCTTTTGACCCCACAAGATCTGTGTTGCATAAAACTGGATGCTGTGACTCATCTATGATTAGATGCTCCTCCATGTTGAGGTCAACATGCCCAAAGCAGTGTTTCTGTGTCTACATGTGAACTTTGAGAATACGAAGGGGCAAAACGGCTTCACAACCAGAAGAACCCTCTCTGTGATGTCGAGTGGAAATGAGTCAAATACAGAAATACTTATCAACACTACGTCAACTAGCTGCAGTGTTTAAAGCTGAAATCCACGATGTTTATTAAATAATATATAATTATGATATCCATGGGCATGGTGGAGTATGGTAAGACTAAAATGGACACATTTACTGTGGCTGGGAACCTCTCTGTACTCTGCTATAAAGTTGTGAAGTGGACGGGGCTGTTTTGGCAAAAGTCAAAGGTGCCACACTGAGTGCATTAAAATGTTTGGAGAAAAGTCAACTACAAGTCCCACAGAGCACTGCCTCAAAAAACAGTTGAGCATGCGTAGCTTTGAGTCAACTTTATACACATATTTCAGTCATTTCAACAACTACATTATAGTCTTTCAGTTTTGTATTTTGTGTCATTTGACATGTTGAACCAATGGAAATAAACACGATTTCTCAGAAAAAAGTAGCACCCATCCTGTTTGATCGTGCTAATAAAGTTGCTAAATTATATGGGGGCGTTGTACCCAAATGGGCCAAACGTTCAAAATGTGCGTGTGTTCGTGTATGTGTGTGTGTGTGTGTGTGTGTGTGTGTGTTCAGAAAGAGAAAAATGGTATGTGGTATTCAGTGTTTATTTGTCCTAAAACTCCATCCAAGTGGCATTTGGTGGAAATGCCACAGGAACATAAGTCCAGGAAGATCCAAAGATCCAGGCCTTGCTGACTCCAGATTTGTGCCATTTCACAATCTACCAGCAGAGGGAGAAAGACACCTTAGTTCATATTATGAACTGGACTGATGCAGATTCCCACACACTTCAAAGAGATGCTGCCAGAATTTTGTCATTACATAACATCCCGACTTCACTGATTTAGTCTCAGTCAGTATTAGGAAGAGCCACCAGTGTTACTGGGATGAGTTAATCTAATTGAACCGTGAGCCTGATAACCACATCACTAATCATCACAACATCACTAATATTCCTAACTGTCTTATCTTGACTTGCAGTGTCTGAAGTACCCAATAGTTTATAGCTATCTTGTGCTCAACTGTTTGTTTTTACTGTTTTTAATCTTCTGCGCTATCACTATAATAGCTGTGTAGCTGTGTAGCCCAGGTTTTCTGTGATATTTGTTGCATTTGATTGTAGTTTTTCAATATACCCTCATTTCTTAATTCTCAGTTCTCAGCCTCTATGGGCTTTCCTTGATGGTAGGTTTTATTGATACTATTGTGCAATGAAAGGCAACAATCTGTGATTCTTCAAAAAAAAAAAAAAAAAAGTTAGCAAAGTACGGTATGTATCTAGACATGAAGAGTCTTGCAGCTCAGTTATTTGTTGAACTTAACAAAATTCTATTGAGCAATACTGCAAGCACTCCACCCCTTTATTGGACCTGCAGCAGTCTTGTTGCTGCACACAGTTAATTTGATTTCTACCAAAATGCACGCAACTGTGAATAGTTTCATCAAAATGAAGGAAGCAGTGTTTTATTTATTGCCGAGCAGCGTTTAATTCAGAACACAGCGGCATGTAAAAATGTAGAATTGACAGAAACAGTGCAACAAAAAGATAACAAGGCTTCACATTTAAAATAGAAAAAACACTGAAATAACACATCTTAGAGTAAAAAAAAATGAATACAAGTGCATGTAAAGGTTAATGGTAATAAACACTGACTTGCGCCCTATGACACCCTGTGGGCAACATTCGAGTTTGTCAACATGCAAATCTTCTGTTGTCTACAGAAATGTGATATGGCAAATACACTTACATGTCAAATATGGGTATGTATGTGTTTCCCATGACTTCAACATATATATTAAGAATATCTTAATTGCCAAATATGGGTGTATATGCATTTCCCATGATTTCAACATAGATATTATATCCATGACATAAATGCGCATATTATGTATATGACACATCAAGACATTTGGTCCAGGTTTGAGACTGTATGTCGACACAGCCAATCTGTAAACATTTTTACATCAAAAATTATTAGGATATGTGCCATCTGTCATTTAAGTTGAACTGCATATAGCCCCGATACGTGCCACTCTTTTTCCCGTATAGAAAGAATTCTAAGCCAAACTCCATTAAAAAATCTGTCAGTTGCAGGCTTCCTGGCTCACCGGCAAACGTACATACCAAGTAGAAGGAAACTTAATACGTTTTACACATCACTGAGAACCCACCTTCCATTCGGCTTACATCAAATAAATAAACAAGTGCGCATTTAAATAAAATAACTTTGAAAATTGAGTCGCTTCTTGTTCGGCGCAATCTTCTACAACAACACACCGGAAGGCAGCGGCAGGCAGCGAACCAATCAATTATTAAAACGGCTTTATTAAAATAACGTTCCGCTTGGTGTGATTATTTACAAGCCGAATATACCAGAAGAACAAGAACATTCGTAAATGGTCCAAGTTATATTCTGCCAGATATTCATTTGCCAACAAGCGAAACCACAAAAAAACTGCCAGATGTTTAGAATTAAGTTTGGCCTGATGGTCTCTCCTGCAATAGAGAACGACACTTATCGGTGCTACGCTACATACAGAAAACCAACATTTAAAAAAGTCCTTGAAGCTTATATGCTGGTCAGTATTTGCGGCCCTCCGGCTAGTGCACTTGAACTTGGTGTGGCAGCAGCTGGCATCCGCTGTTGACATGGCTGAGGACTTTCTGCTTCAGCTGGGCCACTTGTTCCCTCAGCAGGCTAGCCGTCGAGGCCAGGTCGGTGTTCTGACTTTTCAGCGTTTTCACTTTGTCCTCCAGTCTGGTGATCCGCTCCAGTTTCCGCTTCCTGCATTTGGACGCGGCAATCCGGTTCCTGAGCCTCTTCCTCTCGGCTTTGATGCGCTCCTGTGTGTCCATGTTGATGGGAGACAGCGGCGGGCTCTCCCCGAAGCTCTGTACGTCGGGGACTGTCTGGGGCTCGTCCTTCAGCGGCTGAACCCGGGAGAGCTCCGGCTGCGGAGGGGCTCCCCCGTGATGATGCGACGGAGGAGGCGGGAAAGGGACCGTGTCCGTAGAGTAGTTGACAGTGGTTCCCAGAGGCCCGCTGCCATAACTGTTCAGGTTTGTATAGACCGGTAGATCCGGCTGTACGGTGACGGGAGCGATGTTGGTTCCCAGATCGAGACTGCCGTTCGTCTGGCTGGTCCCGTTCAGCTGGTTCTGCTTGTGCAAGTCCTCCAGCGCCTTGACGAAACCCTCCGCGAACTCCTGTTCGTCGGTTACCGTCTTCGGGTAGAGGAACTGGGAGCTGGTCGGTGTCGTCGTGACCATTCCGTTGGACTGGATGATGAGCCTCTCCAGCTCCGGGGAGGCCAGCTTGAGTAGACCCAGGTCTGGGGAGGCGAGGATGCTCTCGGCGTCGCGGAGATGGGGCTTGAGATTGGCGTCGTCCGCCAGCGTCAAGTTAATATTTTTCTTCATCATTATTTCCGTGAGACAAGTCGTACTACTCGGCACAGCTTTAAAACGGCGCCCTGTCCATAACCTCAAACGATAAAATCGTTGTCTAGCTCCCTTAAACTTCTCTTAATTTTCTTGACAACCGTCAGTCGTCTTCCGCTCTCGAGCGGGACAGAAGTTTCAGTGTACGCCCTCGTACGCCGCCGTGTGCTTTTCTGCCCTCGTATGTTCCATTATGTCACCTCAGAGCGCGCACATTGGGCAGAAATTACGTTTTCCAGTCTTTTATTTGAATAAGGGGACGTACTGGACAGAGAGCACGATAAAGTAAAGACGTCTCACTCTGCCTCGGCTTCTGGGTACAGCTGGGAAGTTCCACACCGGAAGCGAGAGCGGTCTGTCCCTGCTTAATTTGAGTTTTAACAAAAAGGCTCAGCACAATACACGTGTTTCCACCCTTTAAAGTGATTTTATTCAGCGTTACAAAATGCTAAGGCTGCATTCCTTACAAAGTCAGAAAATGGAAAATTCCAGCTCGTAGGTTGTAATTGCAACCTCCATGCATTCCAGCGGTCCAGCTGCGAGGAAAATAAATGGAAAAGAAGGGGGGAAAACATGGACACTTGCAAAAAGCGGTGTGGCTGGTGTGTTTCTTCATGCAACAGCTAACATTACATCAATATTTGCCAGTACATCTAGAAGGCACAAAATGTTCACAGCTCCATGTGCAACTTGACCTTTCAGATTTATGTCTAAGTTATTTTAATTTGGATTTACTGAAGTCCAATTTATTTTGAGAGATCATAATCACTTTAATTTCAGGAGGAGAGCACTTGCATGAAAGATAAAGCCCAGTTTATCAGACTGACAGTAAGGCCCCAACAAATGCATTGCTTTAATGCACATATTCCACCTCCTTTCACTTTTGTATTGGACGGGAGCGTTACTTGCAAAAGGGTTTCTGGTATCCTGAGCGATGCGAACAAAGCCTACGGTGTGGGGGCGAAGGGATGGGGCCAAAGTTAAAATTCAATTAACTTTATGCGAATAAAAGCGCTGTTCACTGCACAATCAGGCATGTGATTTGACAAACAAGACTTGGTGAGTGTCTGCCCTTTCTGAATTCGTTTCCACCACTTCTCCCCAGGTTTCCGAAAGATGGAGGATAAAATAATCATTACTGTTTTAGGACAGCCTGAACTATATGACTCATCTCTTCCCACACACGGATACAGACAAGAGAAATACTGTGTGGTGGAGGGTGGCAGAAATTGCTGGCTTTATAAAATTTGTTTATTTTTTTATTATTATTGTTATTTTTTTTTTTTACAATTGAGTGATTCATCTTCTCCATAGACAATCTTTGCTACCAGTCCTATTGCCATGGAGAGGAAAGCTAAACTACAAACAGTGCAGTGCATTGTGGTTTGATGTCATGGTGAGCACTGGGGAGAACTGGTTGTTCAAAGTCTTGTTTTCATCCTTATACTAATTTAACTTCAAAAACTGGAACTTTCAGCTCAAAGGACGGCCTCGTTTTAAAGCCAGTAACTCCATCCAAGCATGTAATCTGTCTGAAATGGTACTGTACAAACACACGTATGTCAACATGATGAAGTCTCATATTAGCTCCTGTGGGCTCTACTTTCCTATTTCATGTGAGGATGGTAGGGGAGGAAAGTGAGCACCAAACTGCAGGTTGTAATGAATATGCAGGCTTATATGAATATGAAGTTGTTGACTTAACCCATGATTGCATAATTCCTGTTATAAATAGTCATAATTTTCGCTGTGCAGATAAAAAGTCACTGTTATATTAAAAACAATACTGCCCACTTCTCTTTTAAACCATCATCACAGGCCCGACTCAAACACCAGCTAAATTAGCGCCCATCCAAACTGCACATCCTGAACAGAAGCGATTTAGACAAACCAGATTTCAACATTTCCTGGATGCATTTAATACTTGTGCATCAATGTGGTTTTGAGTCTCTTCCGGATTCACTTCAAATACGGCTGTGTTGCCAAGTGTAAAAAAAAAAAAAACATGCAACCTTGGTGTCGTAATCTTATGTATGGGAGTAACACTTGTCAGTTTTGAAATTATTTATTTAATTGCCCAGGAAGCCTTCAGTCTGAGAGATTTGAGTTGTAAATGTGTGATGTGCAGCACTACAAAGACAGTGTAGGATCATTATGGTCCAAAGCCATTAAATAAACACATACAAGATGGAAATTATAGAGACATCGAACAACAGGTTAATGCAAAGCAGCTAATGAAGACTCATCCTTGTACTGAACCATGTGAAGTGGCCTATTCAAGAAGAAAAGCCTCCAGTTCTGTGAGGGATGAGATGGAGGCGGAAATCTACTTCGCACTGTTTGGAGACAGCCACTTTCCAAACGGCTGCTCTCTTCTGCCTTGCCAACGCAGTTTGTCCATGTTTGGCATATGTTGTCATGATTTTCCAGACTGTTCCCTCTCGCCACATTCAATAATTGTACAGTTTTTGTGACCAGTGTTTCCTGCACTTCAGGCACTGGATATCTGCCGTTTTTTCTCATGTCACTGAAGTGGTGATTTTCAGATCTCATTTTTCAGACCTCATACTGCTAATTGGCATTCAACTAAAAGGGAAAATCCATCCTGTAATTCTTTAAAACTTAAAAAAAACCCATCAACATGTTATTCAGCATTTGTTGCATTTCTGGGTCAATTTATTTTCCTTCTGTTTCGATGCCAGTCTCCCACAGTCAGAGAACAAGGGCTTCTTTCTAGAGCCGCCATTTTTGATGACGTTCAACAGTCATACAGGGAGAAATCCATCATAGATGAAAAAACAATTCCTCCACCACAGGAGCACCAGATAGACCAGAATGGCATACAGCACCAAGACATGGTTTTGTTTTGACTTTGTGTTTTGCATTATGAGTAAGGGATGTGTCCACAGACGCACCGCAATGTTCATAAACTAGCTGGCAGGCTAGCTCGCCAACCACTGATCGAAAGCAGCAAGTTCACATTCCTTCTCTGGGGGTTTGCAAGCGGCATTCTGGGAATTGTAGGAAATCAGTAAAGTAGAATAGAAGTCGTTGAGGCAGGCTGAGAGTTTGTTAGGTCACCAAAAGATCTAATGGAGGATTTTTTTGTAATTTAAACTAATTTTGTCACTTGAAATGAAAGTCCCTTTTCATGTGATGGATCTATTGTCTGTAGATACACACATGCATAGACAGATACAGTAGTCAATGGATGAGCGATCAATACCCAATAGTCTTTTGTGCTGCAGATAGGGAGTAATTAGGCTGGTTTGTGTTTTCTGTCATTACCCAGCAGCCCTCACTGGCATGTTAAGGGTTACACAGAGGAGGAGAGTGCGTCACAGGTAGGCCACATCCAACACTGCAAAGCATTGTGGGGGTGGACCATGTTTCCCTGTGATGTCAGATCTCTCAGCTCTGTGGCGGAAACAGGGTGGAGGGGGGAGGAGGAGGGGGTTAACCAACAGAGAAGAGATATTTCTGTCTAAATGTGGAGAATCAGTGTAGAGAGAGTGGGGGTGGTCCAGTGAAGAGATAAAAACCTAGATGGAGCTGGAAAAGGATGAAACAGCCCTAACCCTAACACCCTCCATCTCATCACCATACTTTCCCTCCCCGCACGTCTGGGCTACTTTAATTTATTTCAGAACAATGCAAGGGATGATCAAAAGAGGCATATTTGCTGAATTCTTAGTATTTCTTTTCTCAGCACCCTCATGCTCACATTCGCTGATTTCTGCTTTACATCATGACATTGTCAGTTATGTTGTGTTTAATTCTCACCCTCGTTCACCCTTTCATTCTTATTCTACTTTATATTCTGTTGCTGTTTTGCTGCTGCAGAGGCCCGGTTTCCCCACGGGGATCATTAAAGTTTCATCTTATCTTTGCTGCCTTGGCGCTGGCTTAATGGTGAATTTAATTGCATCTCAAAAGGTTATTCTTCCCCTCTGAAGTGTTTCCATCATATTCATGCAGCAGAATATGCCGAGAATGTAAATCCATGCCCAGAAAAACTGTCGAGTTAATCTCTCCATCTCCTACAGCCTTTATCTCTGGTGACATGATGCAGTGCGTTTTGAAGAAGTCCACAGCACACTGAGATGCTGAAAATGGTTTTATAACTCAGAGTACAGTGAGGCAGGACGGCCTGGTTGTTCTCCAGAAGGTCACAGGTTTGTTGTCCTTGTCAGAGCAGCTTTAAAGGCGCTCTGTGAATCATTTTTAAACACCAGTAAATCATGGTCAAATTAATTGTGACTCCTCTGGAAACAAATGAGAGCCTGTTGGAGATGATTGGTAGCCTCAGTCTCACACCAGTGATGTTGTTAGTGCAGCTGTTACCCCAAATTAAGACCACGTTTCCCTTTAGCCACATGATTCCGGTTTTGTAATTTTCAATTTTTATTCTGTCAACAAAAAAGTTGCTGATGACACTTTTTTCACAGAAGACGACAAAACAATATCGTTAACAAGTTGCTCTGTGAAAACAAAAACTAAAACTATTATTAATTTTTAATTTTTTTTATTTACCCGCGACGAAAAATAATGACACAAAAATGTCAGAGGTAGACGAATAGATTAGAATTTTGTGCGACATTAAATTTTAATGTTGTTGATTTTCAAACAATTCAGGATATTTATGAATGCTACCAGCAGCATTGTCAAAGGCAGGATGTATAAGCAATAGACAGTCAGTACTATATTTTGTGTTTTGGTGTTTTGTGCTCTGTCTGAGACTTCTTCATGTAGAACAAAACGTATCTTGAAAGTGAAAACACTTTGTTTTACATGCTTTGAAGTTCTGTCTGTCACATCAGTTAAGAAGAGAGCATGTCATAGTGTCTGTTTATGGATTTTAATGTGGTGTTAAACAGTGTTAAAAATGATGCTCACGAATGAAAAAAAATAGTAAAGAGAGTTTTTGGATTTTACTTTTTGATATTACTGTCCTGTCATTTCACTTAAAATAAGTGTGACTAAAATTATTTGAAGTGCTTGTGACTCAAACTTGATCAGGCTGATATACAATAAATGACTAAAAGCTGACTAGAACAAAGACATATTTTTCAAGAGGTGACTAAGACTAAAACTAAACAAACCTGTCCAAATTACCACTGTTTCAAACTAGTTTGTTTTTCATAGTTCCTGAAAAAAAGGAAAACAAAAAAAGAAACCTGACAATTTTCTCTGTGTTTGTCGTCTGGGTTGAACTTTACTGGCCACAGCACAGGAATGTCAATATCAACGATGGAGGAAAGCAGTAAGAAATGGAGGAACAAGAAAGATAAACATTGCGAAACACGGTGCACATCAGTGTGTTTATTTTTATTTTTTTAAATTGTGGATTGGCTGCTTCATCAAGACCTGTGCAGGTTTTGTGGTTGATGTCAGATCAGCCTCAGGCTGGATGATCATCAGGATGACTGACCGCTGTTTTTACGTAGGCAACTTGGCTAACTGAGAGGGAGGAGGGCGGGACTAACAACACTTCCTGCCTCCAGGCGAAAAGCTTCATATTGTAGCTTTAAGCAAAACTAGCAGAGCAATCTTTTTCTTTCGCTCTCTGTCAATCTCACAGATTTACAAGGATTATGGGAACATTTTTAAAGTTTAGATTCTACCCATGACAAAGGGCAAAGAGTTTAAGAAAAAAAAATCTCCTTAATGGCCTATATGTTATGAAAATATTTACTGTGTGTCATGTAGCAACTCATATAGCTCCACATACCACAAGCACAAGTCAATGTGCCGAGGGGATTGAGACATCTTCCACCTGCAAGTCAAGGCACAGAGCGATCAGGAGCCAGGAATGCTGGGAACGGCTCAGCGTCCGCCGTGTCAGAGCGCAGGTGATGAATAGATCTGCTGTGTGTTTGTATTGAGCAACAAGTCACTGGTATGGTTTGTAGCTGAGGCGTTACTAAGTGATTTATGGAGGGAACTGCAGGTGATAAGGGCCCATTAAGGGTAACTCTAAAGAAGAGCAGGCATGTTCATCAGATCGTTTCAGTTTTGCCGTTGACAAGCGAAAACCACACACTTGGAAAAAAAGTGAGCTTGACCAGGGATGTAGAAGACATGGTTTATTTTTACATTCAGGTCTGTTTGGTGTCCACAGGTGTACAACTCCATCAACACATAAATAATGTGTTGTTGATTTATTGTTTCATTTGTTCTGACAGAACTGGGTTGGCAGACAAGAATAAATATTCAAGTGAGTATTATGCAAGCCTCCATAGCATTCTTTAAAAGTAATTAATTATTTAAATGTCAGGCCTCTAGTCGCCTCTGGCCAACGATACGGTGCCTGAAAGCCAGGTATGTGTGTGTGGGTGCGTTATGTTTTATGTTAATAAACAGAAAATGTTCCGACTCGCTCTTATGTATTTTTCCACTGCTTGTTTTTCTCTGTCATCTGTGATCATTTTTCATCACAGGGATGTTCAGGATATCGAAGATTTGATATCCTGCTGCTGAAACGGTTACGTATGTTCTTTTTAAATATTTAGCATCCAAAAGTTATTTAAAAACACTGCGTAAAGACATGATTTAAAAATGTGGAGTCAAAGGTGATGAATATGTGCGTAAGTTGGTTGTGTGGGTGCATGTGTGTGTATGTGTGTGTGTGGAGAGATGACAAAAAGCCGCCAAAGCGAGGAAATTTTGCTGCTCCGCACTTCTAGATTGGGTTTAGGATTTATAGTTCATCGAGATTAGATTTACAATCATGTTTGGGTTAAGATAAGCATTAGCGGATGGGTAGAGAATGAATATGTTTGTACAGTAGTACAAGTGTGTGTGTGTGTGTGTGTGTGTGTGTGTGTGTGTGTGTGTGTGTGTGCGTGTGTTCCAGTAGGTCTGATGACGTAGTTTCAAAGTGTAGGTGAAGTTCCATGCTGATGGTTGATGTAAAAATGCTGGGTGTATCGCGTGTGAGTGTATTTGTATAGTATGTGGGTCTGTGTGTGTGTGTGTGTGTGTGTGTGTGTGTATGCAGGCACATGAAGGTATTAGCTGCTAGTTCATGAAGAAAAAGAAAAACCAACAGCTCTGCCCACACACGCACTGAAAGCCTGACACACTGAACCGCAAAACCTCAGTGAGTGTACGCAGCACATTTCAGTGGTGCTTTTCATGTCTTAACATCACCTTGGAAAAAATAAAAAAATGAAAGAACTGTCTGCCTGATGGTTTTTATCCACAGCTCCTGACAGCAGCACGAGGACATTCTGTTTCCTCTCTTCACCTCCTCACAGTCTGGACAGCAGCAGGTTTCTAGATTCAGCTCTTTACTTTCGTCTCTATTAACATTTTTTATTGCTTACGTTCCACTTTTGTGCTCGTACAAGATGAAAGGCTATAAAAGTTTCAAACTTAACATAAAAACTGAGTCTTTTTTGCACGGTGAATCAGCATGGTGTCACACATGCTATCATTACTATCATCGCATTTTTGTTGTCTTCTCCCAGCTACTAGCCTTTATATTATTTTTTATTGATTTATTTTATTCTATAAGTAGTTGGCATGTATGTTTAGCGGAAATAAATGAATTTTTTTTTATTCTTTATTTTATTCTCATTTTTCCCTCTCCCCTTTCCCACAGCTCTAGCATTTTGCTTCTTGCCAGGGCATCAGTGTAAATAGAGATTTGACTTGACTTTCCTGTTGAAATAAAGGTTAAATACACTAATTTTTGCAGCTGCATGAGCCAAGTTCCACCTGAGGATCAACACAGCTTCACCTAATCTCACCGGTGGGAAACAAACCCCCAGTGTTTTTTTCTACATGCTAAACCAGCGATGTCATGATACTTAGATCTGGACTTGCTGTTAGCTCTATCTGTCAGTATTGGAACTATGAAGAAATGTCAAGCAGCGCCTTTAGAAAACAATCAAATGGAGGTTTTTACACCCTTTTTCCAGGTCTAATATGAAACAGAGAAATGCAAATTGGGGGGTGTGGGAAAAAAAAATTTCCTATCTGCAGCACAGCTTGAGGTGAGTGTTTGGCTCTGTGGTAGATGTTACTGCGATGACAAACTCTATTCATGTCAGCCGGACCGCGTTTGACAGACGCAGATTCAGCCCTTCGCGCTCTGCGATGCACAGTGGAAGCGGACGCTGTGAAGCCTCGGCAGTGAAGGAAGTTTCAAGTGACAGGCTGACCAGACGCCTCTGCCTAGCTTCATATAAACCTCTCACAGCCAGCCAGGACACACACAGCCTCGCCTGGAGCTCTGCAGACTGCATGGCAGAACATGAATTCATGATATCTGAAGGTCAAATCTAATTTGTTGCTTGTTCCATCTTTCTCTTGCATTGCTCCTGCTTTTCTCCACTGTACATGGTTTAATATACAGGATGATGGAAGGATGGATTTACAGTCACAGTTACAGTTGGCATTTAGCAGACGCTTTTATCCAAAGCAACGTACACATGAGATTTCAGTACAACACAATCAAGGTACTAGTTGGAGACAGCGACGAAGATAAGTGCTACCAAGCTCAGCTCTGGTCCAGCAGGACGTGGCTGCTGTGAGGCAGTGCTGCGAGACGAGTGCAGAGATGAATAGAGATGTGTTTTTTTTTTTTCCAGAATACACAGAGAAGGTGTTCACTAAAGAGCTTGGTCAAGGGATCACAGAAGAGACGAGTCTGGCTAGAGACTTAAGGCCTTGTTGTGGTGGGAGCACCAGGCGGCGCCTCCTGGTAGAGCGTAGTGAGCGAGAGGGAGTGTAGACCCGGATGAGGGAGTTCAGGTAGGTCGGAGTCGTTCTGGTAGCTACTTTGTAGACAAGCATAGAGGACTTGACTTGATGCGGGCAGCAATCAAGGAATGACATGCTCTTTTGGGCTGCTTGAAGACCAGACGTGCCGCTGCGTTCTGGATCATCTGCAGAGGTTTGAGCGTACATGCAGAGAGGCCTGCCAGTAAGGAGTTGCAGTAGTCAAGGTGTGATATTACAAGAGCCTGTACCAGGAGTTGTGTTGAATGTTCAGACAAGTAAGGTCTGATCCTCTTGATGTTGTACAGGGCGAACCGGCATGAACGAGCAACAGAAACCACGTGGTCCTTAAAAGTTTGTGGGTCATCAGTGATGAGACTTTGTGGGGATGAGCTGAGTGGAACTGAGCTGGAAACTGATTAATTCACCAGACTTGCTGCTGTTTGCAAAGGTGCTATTGTGTATTACTTGTAGGGTGTGCACACTTAGGCGTTTGAGTCTTTTAGTTTTCCATTTTTCATAAATTGTCAGTGATGAGTAACCTTTTGTTTGTTACTATATCCACATGAAAGCAATAATCGCATTTAATGGAGTCTGATCCCACGCATCAATGCAATAAACCTATAACATTTGAAAGGGTGTGTAGACATATAAGAGCTTTAATGTACTTTTCAATCAGTGAGAGAGTGTGCGCAAAATCTTTAAAACTACTAAAGCCATCTCCTGCAGTCCAGAAAATGCACCGGAGCTCTTGGTGGTTTTTGGAGATGCCAGGAGAGGCAGAGGTGCGGCGGAGCAGAGAGCGCTAAATGAGGGGTGACAGAGTGAAGGAGGGCTGATGACAGATCTGATTTCCACAGATGCCTTCCTCACAGCAGAACCTGTCTCCTGCCAGCTCAGTGTGCCAATGCTGACGAATTCCAGTAATATTTTATGGCATTTTCACATAAATAAATGTATGTTTTACTACGTTCTATGTTTGTTAGAACACAACTGTGATTCACCCCGTACCCATGAAAGCTTCTCCATTTGCTGATTTAAACATCAGAATTTCTCCAGATTCATTGAGACGGTGTGCAGTGGCAATGTGGGCTCTTTTTTTAATTTTGGCCTTCAGTTCCATGAGCTAAGAGCGTGCACTTTCCATATTATTTGCTAAAAATGTATGCAAATCAAGTTATGTATAAGTCTGATGAGAGGCTGCAACTGTGACTGGAGTAAATATCAATGAAACAAACTTTTAAAAAATAAAGAGCTTAAGTGATTGTGACAGGCTACTTGCATGCTGCTGGATGGAGCAGTGCATTGTCCATCTGCTCTGGCTTTATTGCTCCTCTCATCTGGTGCTGCTAAGCACTGAAGTATGTACTGCAGTAAACATTTACTGCCTCCAACACTGAGTGGAACGCACAAATTGTGATTATAGACGGAAAAACGTAAAGAATACCATCTATGATGTAGTCATCTCAGGCTTTGTAGTGGAGAACAAGCGAGCCTGTTGTTGGCAGTAACGTTCGCTCCAACTTATTTATGGGAGAAACTGTAGAATGATAAAACTAGTTCAATCTGTGCAGGTGGATAAATGCTCTCTGGGCTTTCTGAGCATGTGCTTGGATTTGAAAACGCAGAACTTCAATCGGTCGGGAACTACTTTTCAGTCACAAATAAAATGTATGCTGTATGCTTTTATTCTTCTTCGACCCATAAATCCCCTCCTTCTCCGACATTTGTATTTCACAATGTAAATGGCAAGTGATATCAAGTAGCGAACATGAGAGTCTCATCTTAGCTAATTAAAATGTGTAAACATCCACAGCAATTTTGTAAGGGAGAGAGGCCGATCTGGAACATCTGGAAACTTTGAAGTCAGTTCCACATTAGCATAAACAAATAAGTCCATAAAAAAATACCATTATTGTTACATGTGTAGCCTCATTTGTTTCATCTCTTTTATAGGACGTGTTTGAAGAGAGTGCCTTGATGAGTGGGGCAGCAGGATGATATAGCGGGTAGAAAGACCATCTGGATTCAAGCTCATCTGGCCTGCTGAAGTTCCCTTGAGCAAAACATCTCTACCAGCTCCAGGGCTGCTGCTGTGTAGCTGAGCCTGACCTCTGACCTCCCTGTGGAGGGAGGCAGAGGAAAGGAGAATCTCCCTTAAGGGGATGATAGAGCAAAACAAATAAAATTGCTGAACTCAACTGCGCAGAAGCTGAGAGAAGATTATCCAAAACCTGTCATCTCGATTCAGGGAAGCATCCTCTCTCTGAAACATGAATGGAGAGAGAAAAGGCAGAGCGTGGGGGGAGAAAACGCTTTCCTGGCAGGCTGGGATTAGATGCGGTTCCATAAATACGTCGGGCAGCTTGGTATATTTTGTGCCCCGTGGTAAAAATAGGCCCCTTTCCCGAGGGAAGTGATGACGTGTGCAGCCTGCCTGCATCAGCAGCCACAAGTCGGCTTCATCCTCGCACTGGAAGAGACAGAGAGACGGGAAGGGGGGTGAGGGGGGGCATCAGTGATCGCCATGGCAACACATGCAGAGTGACGCAGGTGAAAGGAGTAGACGGGGAGCAAGGTGGCGATTGGCTGGCTGAATGCAGTGGTGTGTGTGTGTGTGTGTATGTATGTGGCGGTGAGAGATGAGTGGGTGGCAGCGGAAGAGGAGGAGGACTCAATTGCCCAATGCTGAGATCCTTAACACACACACACACACATACACACCCCAACACCCTCGCTGTCCAAGCCTGTTATCACGGTCGACAATTCAGCCTAGAAGTGAGATGATTTGATTTAGCACGGTCCTTGAGCACTGGCTTCAGATGTGGATAAAAATGTTTGTTTCTCCCTCCTTCTGAAATGCCATCTTTAATATTATGCATTCATGCATCTTCTGAGGAAAACAACCCCCACATTCCCCCCATATGAACTCAGACCGGCCTGCTATTTCATTCCAGTGCCACAGAAATAGAGCTGTTGGCAATGCAGCAGCTTTGGCAAGGCTTATAATGCTGAATTAAATTACATCTCAAAGGTTATTTTCCCCCCCCTGTCCCACAGTTTCCCCATTTCCTGTCCTTCCCAGTCTTCCTCGCCATCTCTCCCAGTCTCCTTTATAGCATTTCTTCCATTCAGCATCAACATTTCCCCCAGTCTACTCTTACATCTCTACTGTCTTTTATAGTCTCGACAGACTGGATCGCTTTTTTATATATATAATATTTTAGAGATCAAATGTAAACACAAGGGAAATGTCCTCTCAATATGCGGGACGGAGCCTCAAATGTACTCCTCATTTGGGGAGACTGTGTCATTGCTACATGCGTTGCTAAATGCTAACACTTAAATATACACTATATTGAGTGATAGTAAGCTTCATGCTAACACTTTATCATACTTTATGCTGAGTGACAAGAAGGCAACTCTCATCTCAAAAGTGAGGAAATGGCAACTTGTTGCACCTGGGGCTAAATGGTAACTCATCTACAGTAAGACAAAGTCTGGCAAGATTAATAAAACTTACATGTAACAATTTAAAAAAGTAACACACCTCTCTTTCCATAAAAAGTGGGAGTGGTGGGAGGGAATAAAAATCACTGCTCAGCGGATGAATACGGTTGGTTGGTCAGCTTAAATAGTTCCAAAATAAAACATGGTTACATCAGTTATATTGAGTTAGTGATACTTCATTTTTCTTTCATTCTTTAACTGCGAGATAAAAATAACATGGGATGTTTTTAAAGATGATTTTGATGATTTTAGTGTGTGTATTTTCATTACTTTATGGGTGAGTTAAGCCACCAAAAACTAGCTGAAATATTTTCCTTGTAGAAGGTAACAACTAGCCTCTTGTTGTTTATTGTACTCTGCTAAAAGCTTATCACTTTGTAAACCTGCTTACAAGGCGTGGAACAGTTTGAAGAAGAGGACAGTGGACTTTGGTCGTGGAAAATCATTCTTGTTATCACTCGGCCTGGCAGCTCTGGGGCACACACACACACACACACACACACACACACACACACACATACACACGCAATTCTTCAATAACTGCACGTCAACCC
>OMLF01005899.1:2214-22915 GCA_900302615.1 Holocentrus rufus | reverse complement strand
AGAGATGGGAAGTATCTGCTGGGAGACACAAGGAATGGGTAAGCTCAGGTTAAGCCCTGGGAGCCCAACATCAGCAGCTCCGTCTCCTGCATGGGGACGAGCCCCAGCCGAAATGTGTTTCCGTGCAGATAAGGTACAGTCCAGAATGGGGGCATGGATGAGATGCGGCCCCTATCTGTTATGGCTCTTATTGTGTGGGCGAGCGATTAGGTTAGAGGAAATGTAATACCTCTGTGAAAGAGTTTTGCCATGTTACCCACTGTAACTTGAGGTGATGTTAGACAGCGTGTAGGATGTGTGTATCCCTGCAGTTATTATGTAGTAGAGTCTCATTAGATTGATATTCCGTAAATCTACATGGAGTGTGTTCTGCACAAAAACACTGTACACGATGTCTCATAGCAGGACACACTCATATGGTTTATTTCATTATAAACGCTTTGGATCTCACTGTCTCACGGGAATGGGGCTTTACAGTGGAGACGCTTGACCGTCGTTGGCTGGCTTTATCATCATCATTAAGTTTGTCTTGTTTATGGCCACATTTAGCCAGTGGACTAGGCGGGGTCACAGAAAGGAAATGACCTCTACTTGCCCATCACTCAGTGCTTGTTGTTGAAATTACAGCTGTGCTTCAACACCGAACTGCAGCACAGTACTGCCCTGTTATCACTAACCTCGTCCTTTTTTCAGCAGACTTAGGAAAATTCATTGTCAGTCTAGGAATGCTAAGCTAATAGATCTTTGGCATTCGCAGAGTTCAAACATAGGATGTCTTATAGTCCAGACTTGGCTACAGCTTCTTTGGCACTACTTGGCACAGGACCAACCAATTATCCTCCCTAATTGGCAGTGTGGATTGTTTGAAATCCTGTTTGTCACATTTAGACCCTCAGAGGTTTTCATCAGGGAACAATGGTACGGCACAGCACCCAATAGGAAAGGAGTTTTAAGGTGCAGTCACCATGTCGCTATGACTACCTGCATGTTAATTTCATTTTCTCTTTAATGTAGCTTTAAAACTCCTTATAAAACTATAGGCATGGGAATGTATTCCTGTCATTTCCCCCCTCAGTGGACTCTGTCTTTCTGGTTTATGAAGCACATTATGGGCTAATTGCTTTGATTTGGATCCCGCTTGTAAAAACAAACGGGTGGTGGTGCTCTGCAGACCATCTCCTCACTTTAAAGAAAGAACCACTCATTCTTCCCAGCCCCCATCACTGCTGTGTGTAGCTGAACAGGAAAAAGTGTCTCAGTTCAGAGTTTAGACCCATCTCCATTGATGCACATGGGCCATAAATTGCAATATCTCATAATGTTCATATCAGAAAAGTCTTTGTGTCTGCTCAGAATTATATCGGCCAGGTTGCTGTAGTTGTCTCTTTAATGCAAGGGCAAGTTACATGGACTTAACATGTGTAGTCTCTTGCTCTCTATTTGTGTGTGTGTCCGTGGGGGGGTTGTATTTGGATGGATTAAACACCGGGGGAGATGGCTTTGTGTGATGTACTGGGCAAGTGGGCAAGAGGTCCAAGAGTCAGGTAATGCCAGTGTCACACCACACGTCCACTGTGGTGCTGATGTCATGTGTGACAGACACCTGCATTGCAGCTCTCCGTGAGTGTTTAAGTGTTGCCTTTAAAGCTGCTCCAGTCTTTACAGCCTGTGATCCAGTTCAATGTCGGGCAAAGGGCCAGGCGTAGAGGATTCAGATCCCAATAAACCTAACAGAGTGCTCAAAGGGAAGAAGTGATTGAAGGAGTGTGTGTTAGTTGTTTAGCAAAAACACCAGTATAAATCTTTTTGTTTGTTTGCTTGCCATTACTGCCTATGAAAAGCTAACTCATTTTCTACAATGAGAAGCTGCTACTCTCTGATCTACTGAACGTTTTTCCTGTCTCCCAGATCTCAGAGACTCCCACACAAAATTACATAAAAAATTGCTTACAGAGACATCCGGCTATGTTAACTAATGTAAGCATGACACTGAACAGCAAGTGTGTTTCAGTTCTTCTTCAAATGCTCAGTGAGAAAAAGGCCCCCAAAGCCCAAACATGTAAACCAAAATGAGAGATGGGAGACCACTTCAGTGAAAAAGTATAATGTGTAATTTGCTCAAATACCTCTTTTGCATTAAAGTAGCCTCCTATCCCTTATTTTGGATTTGCAATTTTTCCTAGCATGACTTTATCACACAGCTAATTATAGTGTTTAATGGGAACAGTTCCATTCACTTTTTCCATTAGTACGTGCCATTTACTTACTTGTGATGGCAGTGAAGAGGCAAAACAAAACTTCAGGCAGAGTTGGAGGAAAATGCAATAATCTTTTCCAATTCAGTTCTGGCAGAGTGAAAATACCTTAAACCGCAATGATCAGTGGCCTTATAAAGTTATCTGAGGGTAAAAAAATATAATACATGTGTTGTTCAGCATGATGCATTATGTCAGACAAGACAGCAGTATGTCACTGAGGGGTATTTTTTAAAAACAACAAGAGCCTATAACCTTCAGGCCATGATTAAGGCAAAGACATCAGTGGATTTGGACCTTTCATGAGCTTTATTGGTGATGAAAACAAAAGAAAAGAGAATTAGATCAGTGCTATCCTTAAGATTTTGCAAACATGAATAGTGAATAGTCTAAATGCAAAATACCTAATATATCATTTGACTGATTTTACCTAGGGACCCTCTTTTGAAAGGATTTTGGCCTCAGCGTCGACACAGGTTTAGCCTTTACACTTTACTGAGGCAAGAGGCTTCTTACATATTCAAGCCTAATCACCTGGGACTCTTGTCAAAAATCATGGCTGCCCATTTGTCTTCCTTCAGGGAACAATTGCAGTCTGACCAGCAGACTGTAATTGTAAGATGTGCTCTGCCCCGGGGGAATCCTTTTCAAGCATTACTGTAATAATCCAGTAGAGGGCACATTTTTAGCCTGGTTTTCTCTTTGATATACCTGTTTTTTAATATAGCCCACTCCTCTTTGCTCCAACTGAGATCCATTAAAAAATAAATAAATAAATAAAAATGTTGAACTCAACATTTTATTTTCCCATGTTGCCCAGCTGATCGCTTTTTCAGATTGTATTTTTTTGTCAAGAAGTGGTATTAATATTCTGCTGTGAGGTCAACCCTGCGATTCAAGTAGAAAGAATGGGACATTTGTAATGTGTGTTAAGTAAGAGAGAGAAGGAAGAAAAGTAATACCTGACAGGATGAATTACGCTCTGTTCTTAAACTAGAGCTTTTCCTCAGACGTCACTTACGGCCTGATTGTAAATCAGATGCGGCGTACCTGAATGTATGTGAGAATATGAGAAGCATAGCAACAGCCTTGGCCAGCCCTTAAACACACACCCACTTTATGACCACCATCATGGGACCCTCGGGAGAAATGCTGAACAATGTGGTTTCACTGCAAAAGGGAAAGATATAGCAATACCAGTCACAGGCTCAGGCACAAGGGACAGGCTCAGTGCCTGAAACTCGAAGATAGATTTTAAGCAGTGAACTCTTAAATTCTTAGTATGGCTGTATTTTAAACTTCCCAGATAAGCTAGATCTCCGGGATTTTTGTAGCCCTCCAAGCGATGCTGTTCATAGATGAGAAATGTCACTTAGCAGAGTTCATGACATCCAGAGTTCACGGCACCCATTAGAGGAGATGCGCCGGCCTTTCAAAGGGTTATTTGTGTGGGTTGTAGCTCTTCCTAGCATTGCGGCAGCTCATAGGGACGGATGAGTGAAAGCCACAGTATGTGTGGGCTGCAACATGTGTGTGTGTGTGCATGCGTAGATTCATCGCTCCTTTCAATCTATTCACTGAAAATTTGGAAGCTCAAACCACCTCTTATTTCCCTCGCTGTTTGTGTTCCTCTGAACTGCATCTCCTCCTCAGCCATGACTTCCTCCCCTGCTTTTATAAATTAAAAAGGCATCGGCCCTGGTGTTATTTTCATTTTGAAGAGCGACACAGTTTGGGGTATTATTACTACTGGCATTATTTTTATTTTTTGCAGAGTCATGAGTTGAAAATCCTCTCCACGTTGTGAACGGGGCCGTTATTACTTGCCTACAGCTGCTTAAACATAAACATACCCTACAGAAGCTGCATCATGCTGCAACATGCCGCAACAGATATTGTACTGTACAGACAAAGGCTTGGAAACCAGGCTACAGGCTTAATTTTATTCAGCTGTATCTATGGGCTGGCATTTTGTATTTGATAAGAATCCATACCAGAAGCATTCCTCAGTATAAAGTTGTTTAGAAATAAAACATGCACAAGCACATCAGAGCTGCCTCCTCATAAAGTTCATATTCTTGTAAATCACGGAAGTCCCCACTGGTCCCCACTGCTATAAATGTAAAAGGTGTAAGCTTGCTTGACAGTATACCTACGTCACATAATAAAGTGCAGGACCTTTATACACATTGAATGTCTGTGTGGGGAGATGACTGTTATGTTCTGTAGCAAAGGAGCAGCTGTCGTTATGAAGAGATGAAGAGTTTGAAGGCACAGGCAGTGATGGCACATGTCACCAGAGTCTATCTAATGCAGCGCACAAAAGACAACATGATGACAGAGATTTTCTAGATAATAGCAGATATAACCTATCAGGTGCACCTTTGTAAAAAAAAAAAAAAAAATGCATTGAAGCGGTTCAGCCAATGAGCTGCAAGGGATTGAGTTCTTATATGGAGCATGTCAAAAGCCAACATTTAAGGTAAAGAAAATCAAACACTTAAGTGGGGTGGGTGAACTCCCGTGCTTTCATCATTCATTTTGTTTCTATCGGTTATTCACAGGCATTTATCACATTAATCTTCAAATGAAAAGAAGCATGTTGTTAGCTTCATGTCCGTGTCCTTGAGAAGAAACATTCACACAGATACAGAGTTCTGTTGCCATGGAGAAAAGACCATTTTAAAAAAACTGGCATGCCACATGTACCGATTAATGCCTGTCATGGTGGGACGTGGATGCAGAATGAGTGGGCTTTCATTGGGTCTGTTAAAAGTATTCAGTAGACACATCAGAGAATGACTATCATTTCGTTTAGTACATGGCTGCTTACCAACTGAGGAATCAAGATGGTTCATCGTTTTTTTCTCAGAATAACGTGTTATTTTTTATTTGGATGAAATGCTATTTTCTTAGAATTAAATGCTATTAGCTCATTGGTAAATACTTAGCAATTTTCTCTTATTGCTTGCCAGTCCTTTAAAGACTGACGCAGCCATTGCGCTCTGCCAAAATTGTTGGTTTGTTTCTTG
Source organism: Holocentrus rufus (assembly GCA_900302615.1). Classification (NCBI taxonomy): domain Eukaryota; kingdom Metazoa; phylum Chordata; class Actinopteri; order Holocentriformes; family Holocentridae; genus Holocentrus; species Holocentrus rufus. Next base: position 17,628 of record OMLF01005899.1, on the reverse strand, counting down.
TCACAGCTTTGTGGCCCAAAAGCTGTGGAGCTTTTTCTAATAATTTGCTCACAAAGGGGACAGTGGTGCTCTTCCTATCGCTATTTTATATTTCCTAGTCATAACTATGAAATTATGTCACTGATTCGTATCGATGCAGTCAAAACATATCAAGGTCCATTATTCATTCATTTATACATTCATACAGTGGCCCTTTTACTTTGTGATTGTAATACATTGATTATGCATATGGGAATTTGTCATGTCTTTAATAAATGAGAGCATTCTTGAAAGCTACAAATACAGATGCTGCACAGTCCTATAGTGTATCAGTAGCGGTGACATACAGCATAGACTAGGCCTGAGCCGATTACATCACAGCTGGAATCGGATATGCATCTGGAAGGCCAGCCTCAATAGTTGAGACGAGTGCGGAACCAAAACAATTACCAACGAAGAAGAACATCCTCCTGCTGTTTGATGTCATTGAGATTAATCTGCATACATAGAGAGTATTAAGTTTTGATATAGTGAATATTTAAAAGTTAAGTTAAATTTTCATGGTGGTGCAATTATTCATTAGATATTACTCAAAAACAAGATTTACAGAAACATTGTCCAGCCATGGCAAAGTTTAGCAGTAGTTTTATATGGGACAGAGTCTGACTGGCTGTTGAAGACCACGACACTGTTGTGACCATGGTGTGGTGACAAGTCCTGCTGTTTCAACAAGTCTGGAAAAAAGTTCTGCCGTGTTATTACAATTTAAACGACAGTGTCCCACTTTCCTGAATTTCTTCACAGATTCACAGCTCTCCTTGTAAAAAAAAATCTCCTTTACTTTTTACTCTGTTGACACTGGAATCCAATTGCACTGCAAATTTGGAAGTGCCTGTCAGCATGCATAAACAGTGTTTAATTTGTTTCATTGAATTAGGCCATCACAGCATAAAAGTGTGCATGCAAATTTCTGCATGAAAACCTGTGTCCTAGTTTTAGTTAGTCAAATGTGGTCCCCCTGTATTGAAGGCAACTTGAAAACCAATTTATTCACACCACTCCGCCTGTGTATGGTGGAAATGGAATGCTCAAACCTTGCTAGCACATTAATTCTGAGCGGTGATAAAACAGTTTTGCTGGAAGTGTCTGGTTATACAAAAATAATGGGCACGCTCCATCCAATGAGAGCTGAGAATTCACCCAGACCATGGTATAAATTTCCTTAATGCCTCCCACCCTCATATCTGCGGTGTAACCATCAGTCTCTCAGGGAAAAGACAGCAGAATTTACTGCAGCTCTCACTGGCGTCTAACAGGTCTTAAATGACTTCTTTCCAGCCACCCCCAGCATTCACTTATTTTCTTTCATTTCCTCTCTACTCCCTGATCATCCCCTTTACAAACCCAAGCAACAACAAGGGCGGTTTTCAATTTCCAGGAGACGCCCGAAGGCATGCTTCACAAATATGGATGCTTTTAATTTCAGGAATGACGTTTATCTTTTCGAAGGCGTGGACGGCGTTTCTGCTTCCAGGGTGAAAGAGTCTCCTCTAGCCAGGTCCATTTACGGTCCTTAAGTGTTCTCTGTGTTTCAAATGCTCTTTCTTCCATCATGGCCCCATGATCACCTCCTCCAAAAAACATGTATCACATGATACCATTGCACCTACACTGCTCGCATTACAGCTGCAATAACGCCACTTTTTAGTGCTTGATTATATCCTTAGGACAAATCAGACAGTAACCACCTTCCTGCTGCAAACTAATCAGCTCCAAAAAATTACTTATTGATCCCAGGCCTGACTGAGGAGGGGGATTTAGTGCCGGGGTCAGTGGTGCCTGGTCTTCGGCCAGCATTCCTATGCCATGAAAACACACGCACACACACTCATGCATTCATATTCATTCATATTCACATTCTATTTTTTACCCAGTATGAATCAATTATAACGCAGACATGTACTTCTAATAAGCTTCCTTTCACAAAATCATCATATTAGATGTGAAAGCAACTCGATCTGGTCTCAAAGTGGAATACTCCCACAGCTCACCATCTCTTCTCTTTGAAATACATAAATGGGAAATGGACTTTTTTTTTAAATATATATATACTATACATGACATTTAGCTGGGGAAAATAATATGATGGTATTGGAATTGAAAAATCACCTCCAGTTGGAATGTCTGCAATCGCATTGAGTTTTGTAATGGCTTGCTGTGGGAGTTCAGACATGTATTGAATACTGAAGTGTTTTGGCACAATATACAGACTTTCTGCGACTTCGTGTGTGTGTGTGTGTGTTAGTTTCAATGCATGTTATAATGTTATGCACGTTTTAAACTCACTGATGATTTTTGGAATGGTTTTTGTCACTGTTTCCATTTTCTCTCCCGTCACAGTGTTGCTAGCATTTGACCAGAGCGTGGCCTACATTTTGTACATTGTTTTCGTGTTTTTGCCGTAGTATTCCCGTGGCATGGCAGCCCTCATTCCAGACAGCATTGATCCGATCTCGTAGAGATGAATGGATTAATTACAGGCAGTGAGAGGAGACAAAATACAGTCTGGCGTGGGGACGAATGGAACTGAGGGCTGAGATTGAGAAAGCCATTAAGGCAAATTGAGGGCATTAATGACTGTTGCACTGCCAGGGGGCCCCAGTGGCGCACCCCTCTCCCTGGCACTATGGCTATGTAATGGTTTCCTCAGCTGCTCTTTCAGACAGTGGTTCCGTGGCAGGACGGCTGTCATGATATTCCCCTCCACACCTCTGAGACCTTTAGGTGTCTCAGAGAGACCGCTGTCAGGATCCAAAACAACCACATGCACCACATCACCACATGGCAGCCTTGATGGCCCAAAGCCACCGGAGACAGAGCACAACCTGGCTGTAAATACTCATTAGATACTTTTGACCTGGGACGCTGATGATGAGGAATACATCATAATACATACACATACCATATATTAATTACACCATACATAATGAGCAGTGTTAGCGCTTATTTGTGCCTCATAAGAGAGAATTAACGTTTCTGTCAGTAGGATTAAAGAAATGTAGTAAACTCCATGCGCCATTAAGCCCACGCCTTGTGGCAGCAGTGTGCTGACACAAATAAAGCAAGAGCTCAATAAATAATGAACAGTAAAATGAGACGTGGGTCTTTTGTTTATCTAATTAAACAACATAAAATATGAATGACAGTCATTTACTGTTGCTGTTAGGCTTTAAGCGCCGGCACTCTGACATACACATACTTCTCTCTCAAGTCATACAATTCACAATTCAGTGACCCGGTCTGATATCAAATAAATATTAACTACCAGTTGCACCTCATTGTGCATTATGCCTCTGTGCATTGTGCTTCCATTAAAAACACAAGAGCACCAGGAGTGTAATTGCTGTGTAAATAATTCAAACCATTGACCAAAGAAAATTATTATTATCATTCATTATTTTTATTATTATTATTATTATTATTATTATTATTACTATCATACTCTTCTGTTTTCTTTATTGTCTTTCTGCTCCTCTCACCTCCTCCCTTGTATTCTTGTTTCTCACCTTCTCAATGTCCAGGCTGTTTAAATCTAATCTAGCTGAACACATTACTCCACTCACACGGCCCCCAGCTGAATGTAGCAACTCATAAAAGCCCAATATTTCAGCCATATTGATTCCTCTAGCAAAATTGGTTTGAGCTGTGAATGTGCTGCAGCACTGTACACTGAAATGTTTTGCAGCCTTGGGGGGAAAAGAGCCGGGGTGACCTTGAATGTATTTTTTCCCTCTGACTTTTCATATGAGTTTTTCCCATTCTGCCTTTAAGCACCGTTTCATGGTTTTTTGTGATATGCTTACCTACGCTGTAACTCGTGTGACCTGTAACATGGTGCCCGCATTCTTTTCACCTGCACTGCAACCTTCATCCATGCCTTCCTTAAAGCAGAAAATATTTGGATTCGCTCCTAACTTTATTGAGGAAATGACATGCAGGTCTTGTTTGATCTCTGGTTCAGATCATTTATAACGCTGGCTCTGTGTTTCTTTTAATCTTTTGTTCTTTCAGCGAGAGTTCACTCAGATGGGAATTACATTATAAGGCTGTGTGCGATTCCTGACCAGAATTTCAAAAGTATGCAGCTGTATATGTCTTGCAGCACATCTACATTGCATTGCACTTTAAAATCAAATGTGAAATGCAGGGGTTGCTATTCATGTATTTCGCATTTATTAGTATCATTTAAATTTATGTTATTTTAAGTAAAATATATAGAATGAATTGGATTTGAACTCCCTTCAAGGTCTCTCTTCACTCTCTTTCAGTGCTCTTTCGCCCGTTCATTTTTTAGAAGTGTTCGTCTCACTCAGGGAGACTCTCGGAGGCTACATGGACTGAAAGCGAATTCGTCTCCTCCATTTGCAAGAGTTACGGCACCGGTCGCACTTTATCTCTCTGTTAACTCGATTAGCACTGACAATTGAGAGATCACTGCTACAACTGGCCATTTGATGTTGCAAAAGATCCGCGCGCCGCCTAATAACCACAGCTGCGGTTTGCAACGATTAGTCTTGATTCCTGTCTACTGTGTGTGTGTGCGTGTGTGTGTGTGTGTGAGAGAGAGAGAGAGTGCCCTGTGCATTTCTTCATCGAGTTACATTGTTACCTCCATACTTGTGACTGTGCATCTCTCTTTGTACTATTTTTCAAGTCAACAAGTCGGTGCACTTCTGTTGGAGAGATAGGCTTCCCAGAAGATTTGGCAGTCTACCCTGAGTGGAGGTGCACAGCAATACAGAGCTTTTCCTCCAGCATGTTTTTTTTTTTTTTGGGCTACAGTACTTGACTGTGATTTTCTTTTCAAAATCCCGCTCTATTGTACAGCCAGATATTGTGCTGTGGCTGGGTCAGCGTGATAAGTCTGACGCCGAACTGTAATAGAGCAAAGGGTTGAGCCCCAAACTCAGCGGAGGCAGATGGGAGGAAATAGGAAATTGCGCGCCAGGATCTACAGGAGCAGGTCCATTGTGGCAGAATTCTGCAGCTCCAGAGAAAAGTTCCACCTGATGGAAATAAATTGGCTGGGGGAGTCTGTGTTGAGTCGGAGTCTCTAAAGACAGACCGAGCTTCTAAATGGCTCAATTTAGCTTTTGTAGGAGCCAGGAACCAGAGCAGGTCACTGCCCCACAACCCGCCACAGTGAAAATCAATAGGTAGTTTCAGAACAAGGGGGCCTTATTAAAACAGGTCCTTTTTTCTCTAGGTGTTTGGATGACACTGTCTCACAGAAATCATTAAGCCGGGCTCAAACTGCTCACTATGTTCAAATTGGTGCAATCCCTTTTGACCCACACATCCTCCCTTGTTTTCTCTTATATCCCCTTTTTGATCTTGAAGATAGTGAAGTGCCATTACGACACGCTACAGTTGTGGGACGCTAGAGGCTGTATAGGCTTCACCCAGCATTGAATTTTCCAGTTTACTGCTAATGCACAATAAGCAACATACAGTATCACAAATTCAGTGAGCTCTCTTCCTGTTAAAGTGACAGAGGAAACGACAACAACAAAAAAAAAATACAATTTTGCAGAAGAAAAAGCATAAATTGACAATATATGGGATGGTATTGAGATGACTGTTCATTTTAATGTCTATATGTTTGTGTATAGGAAGCCCATTTTATATACAAATACAAATATAGGCATTGTCTCCCTCTTTCTTCTATCTTTCTGTATCTCTCTCTCCATCTTAAAGGTGTCAACCTGCACACTGTTAGAGCCGAAATGACCTTTTTGATTTTATGTGTCAGACCTTAATGGCACACAGTAAAGTCTCAAGGCCAGCAGCACTGCACAACAGAGCCATTGTAGTAAAACCAAATAATGCTGTTGACCCAAGGCTGCATGCCCACACACTCATTCAGTTTACCACCCATTCGGCTGGAACACCAACCACAGCTACGGGGGCAACGCCCAGGGAGCGGAGAGCCATGAATGTGTCTTCAAGCAGCTAATTTTTTTCACCATGATATTCAGCACAAGTGGGTTATTTGAGTCACAGGCTCATTGCACAATCTATTTGTTCCCTCATGACTGCATTGTGATTTTGTTTGTCGAGTTTTCTTTTCCACTGCAGTTGTGCTTCGGCTCTTGAATTTATAATTTATTCCTTTAGGGAGTCCATTTATAATGTGGGGCTGTATATTGTATTGTTGTGTTTTTGAGATTTTGTTTTGTGTTAAATTTATATCAGAACAAGGAAACAGATGCTTTAAAACACCAAGCACCAAACACAAACACCATATGAATACATAACCATGTTCAGCTTGTACACAAGGTAAGGCAGATTAATGTGTGTGGATAAACTATAGGAGCCTTGGCAGCTGCTGCACTAGTGACAACAACCTGTTATTGAGTTGAAAGAATATTTCTCTTATTTAGCCTCAGTGGCATAAAGAATGTAATCAAAGGAAGAAGTGGTGCTATATTTAAGATAAATGCTTTAAACATATCCATAATTCCACATCCCACATTTTTATAGCTCATGCATTGTGTGTTTATCAATACTGATTCAATATTTATGTCAGCTCATAAGGTAGACATGTAATACTTATGTACACCATACTACACTACTAATAATATAAATACTATAATTTGCAGCATGATTTGAAATAATAAACTTCTTGGCATGTGCCAGTTTTCTCTTTGTGTACATTTTATGTCAGACATCCTCAGCAGCCCTGATGCAGGATGAAAACGTGTGAGATGAGAAACAGGACAATCCCTGTGAGAGGGAAACAGGACAGGGAAAATGAAGAGAGAGACAAATGAGGTGGTGGTCATGGGATAGGGATGGGGAGGGGGTTGCTTGTCTTTGAAGCAGCTGCTAAGAGTCTGAAATCATCCACTGATATGTCTCAATGTGTTACATTACATCATAAGGGTCTCTTGGTGCCAGAAAATCTGCGGGCAGTTCACGAGAAGTGCTTGAGTCGTAGCAGCTGAGACAATATCGGGGTGAACAGTGAGGGAGAGGAGACGGGATCGGTTAGTGGGGGCCCACAAAGGGATGGTGCCAGAAACCAACTGGTGCCGCGCTGGTTCTGTGTTCTGATGACAGAGAGTAAACCAGAGGAATCAGCATCTGATCATAATTAGTCCACATCTGACCATCCTCTAGTTCTGCTGTGTTCTAGTTCTGCCTTTCTTTCTTTCTGCACTCTCTGTGTTATCACAAGACAAGCTGCTACTTATCAAAATTTACTGACAAAGGCGACTTTGCATTAAAAAAGAAAAGAAAAAGAAACTGTAAAATTTAATTTTCTTTCATGAATAAATCTAAAGTAAAGATTTTTACTCACCAATATTGATTAATGTTTGATGTGAGGTCCCTTGCTATTATTCTAATTTTAGTCCATATGTTCCTTATTTGAAAAGGAAAGGACTCCAGCATGTACAAAATTGTACTGCCAAAAATATGACATTGAGTAGCCTGCAGTTTTAAAATCCCGCTGGAATACAGCGAAGAAGAATCTCTTTATGGTCAGATCTTTTCATAAATGACAAACTGTCGTCTGCATTTTTACATTGTGTTTGAATTTTCCAGAACTTTGAGGTATTGTCAGATAGCAACGTCTATTTAACAGGCCCAATGTCAAATCATTTTATATAAAATGATTCAAAGCATTATGGCTACTTACTGTGATGTTTTAGCTATTTTCTGATCATCTTCATTTGTCTGAAGCATTAGTATGTCGTCTGAATCCAGAACTTTTATAGATATCACAGCTCTCACTTTTAAAACAGTAGAAATGTCTAGTGAACAGTGGAGAACCAAAACGTGTCCAATTCATTTTTACATTTACACTACAAAAGAATTTATTTACATGAAAGCAACTGTAACTGTGATTCTTTGTGATCAGTCACAGATACTTAAAAACATTACCTTTCCAGAAATTAGAAATATTGCTTATTCAATTAATGATATTAATGAGATAGATACTATCTTAGATACTATTGATAAATACACCAAACATAGGGAGAATTTGTGCAATGTGCAAGATCTATATCTACAGCTGAGATGAAAGAAATGGTGAACATATAACTGTTTCCCATTACCATCACAGCCCGGAAAGAAAAAAAAAATCCCCCTATCCTTGGAGGAGGGGACCATGTATCATAGAATGCGGGTAAGCCAGATTAGACAACAAAGTCAAGGAAAAACAGTAATTTAGTGTTGCATTAAAACAGATTAGGAAATGTGCAAAAAGTGCTCTTTGATGATTGCTTACAAGTCTGATGTTTACGAGCTACAGTAACGTTTGAACTATCTATGACTGCCTTGGAAAAAAAAAATCTTTGATGGATGTTAGACTTAAGCAGAACGGCAGTCTCTCAGTTTTCCCATGTTTGGCCTCATTCTATCACAACTAACTGTGTGTTCAAATTTTAAGCTGTGCCATGCTAATAAATTAGAAGGAAATGCAGCATTGTTTTTCTTTGTTCTATTTTCGTATGTAAATGAGCAGTTTTCCCTAATATGATTTCTGTTTCCAGTTCCAATTAGGCATAACGTTTGTTGCATAAAATATCCAAAGTTCTGCAATATCCGGCAGCACACTTGTTATATCCCATGTTTGGTTGTTTACAAAGTTTAAAATATAATAAAACACCGTGGATGAAGTGAAATTATGATAAACATACCATGTAACCATAAAGTACTTTTTAGTACCAGTGCAGCATTTTTGTATTGATGACCTCAGGGATTTATAGGCTGCTGTTTGAGCAGCCTTTGTGTATTCATAGCTTTCAGGTCTGTTTGGCTTAATGTCCCCGTGCTTCCGGCAGTATTTGTGGCACGATGTGAAGACCGACTTCTCCAGTGTTCTGACTAGGCCTGTAATGGCTCTGCTGGGACGGTGTGAAAGTGCTTCTTCAGCACTCATTAATGGAGCAAATTGAACAGGTCTCCCAGCCTGGCTCTGTAATGAGGGTCTCCCTCTTCTCTACCCCGCACCCCCACCAACATCCTGCGGTCTATTGTTGGTCTACAGTCAGGGTCAGACCCACCGAGCAGTAATTGTATCACTCTGACCCTCTTTTGGTTTTTATTTTGTCACAGAGACCTGCTCTTTATTGGGTGCAGGCCATCCCTCAGGTTTTAAAAGCCACGGTGCCCCTCCTCCCGTACCTAGGGACAGGGGTGTTGCCTGCCTGCCTGCTAGCGATCAATATGCCACTGTCGTTAACTGGATTTGTTGCTGTGGTGCTTGCTTATGAGGCAGCAATTAGAGTGTGAAGCAGCAAGGCCGGGGTACGAGGCTGTGGCCCGGCGAGGCCCGGCCCTGGGGGACGGAAATGTCAGGGGCATAAGGCTGGTTTCATTAGAGCCTGAGGAGACGATGACAATCCATACTGTCCATGTAATTCTTTCAGTCATATTGGGGGGGTGGGGGAGGTGGAATTATTTGTGAGAGACAGTTAGCAAACACAGAAAGAGGTCACAGGTTAGGAGTGACTGCGGACACTTGCTCGCTGTGGAATCCACCTACATACCTGCGATGTTTTATTGCTAGTGGTTTGACTGGAGCTCAGCCTGAATGACACAGCTCAGCTTCTGTCCTCCTCTTGTCATGTACCAACTCTAATATCAGTTATGAATGGAATCTGTTTACCCCTCAGTAAGGTGTGTTTAACATACGCTATGTGCTGTAATATGTTTCATAAAGTCGCTGTTAGTTAAAAATGCCACCAACTGTCTGTGTTTCTGTGATTGCATGTTCAGGTTCATGCCTCTGAGTAATTTCGAGGCAGACAAACCACTGGGCTCAGATGGGGGACACTGGGGCACTTATGGCAGTTAGGGTGCCTGGGGGTCCCTGATGTCTACATACTCGTCTTTCCCAATGGGGTCATGGTGTCCCTGGTCTGGCATGGGGAATGGTTGCCCTAATGTGTCATTTGGGATTGACTCTGACCTAAGGCTCTAAATCACCCTCCATTTTGGGGGGACAATTAAGTTTGAACCTCAGTTGTGTATTCCCATCAATTGATTCTGTCAATAGCGTTCAGCCAGCAGAGGTGGGGTTGTCTATCTACAGAGGAATACCCCTCAATCTTGCAGTCTGTATATTCCTGATTTAGAGGTAGAGATCTGGGATCCTGATCTGGGATTTTGTAACAATATATGGCCAAGAGCTAATGTGGTAAAAATGAATGGGAATGTGTGGAGCCATAGTAGGTGTTTTAAGCTTTTATTTACAAAGGAGCTGTTATAGTTGCACTACACTGGAAATCAACATGGGCATTGTCAGATTGTCCTGTTCATTCTCTATGGAGTTGTTCACATTGATATCACAGACTAGAACATGGACCAAATTTTTGTTTCTGGCAACAGGAGACAGCAGATGTTCAAATTGTCCCAGACCAGAGGAATAACACATTTGAATATTGCAATTGATTTGTTTTCCCCTTTAACGCCTGACTGAAGGTAAAGAAAATTGTGTACAATTGGAGATACTTTAGGAGGGAATATCATGTCCTAGTCATGATTAGAGGCAGTCTTCAGTGTAGAGTGGAGAGAGGGGCTTTAGTAGGGACAAGAGCATTAATAGTTTTAGTTCTGGGATCCAGTCCAAGAGGAAGTGCATAGTCGAGAGAGTAATGGAGCACGCTGTTAGAGAATAATCTCGCCTGAGCACAAAGAAAAACAGCCATTTAACACAAACAAGTTAGGGTCTACTAATACAAAGTCTATACAAAATAATGCTTGAAATTGAACTTCTCAGTGTCAGCAATAGTTGCAGTAGTTACAATATACTTGGGTGGTTTTGCTGTCTAAGATTTCAGTGTCAACTGTGCACTTCCTTTTCTAAGCTGTGAGGATTCAGTAGATCCCTGAGCAAAGCGTCAGACTAATATCTGACTTTTCTGACTTTTATGAGAGTGAAGAAAATCTATTTGCAGCACTGTGCTCTTCTGCTTGAGTTGAGATGTTAAAGCTGCTACAAGCAGTTTTAACTGGTTATGAAACAGTCTCACTTTAACACTGAAGCCTCTTTTTGACCCACAAAAAGACCATCAGTGAGAATGTTCGCTATTTCAATATAGTTATTCTAAATGCCTTCTAAATACACACTGTGTATTTGTAAATACTGATGTAAGACTGTGTTGCTTTACAGATTTGCAGTAGCTAGATCATCAGTATTAGTTAAAAGATGGTGACATGGCAAAAGTATATCATGTCTTTGGCTACAAACTATCTTGCTAAGTTATCTCATTTTCATATTTGCTAGCTTATGGAGCTTCAAGGGTATACTATGTCAACAAGACAGCCACACAAGCTAATGTTGTTTTGATTGTTTCCAAGGTGACTAAATGAAACCAGTGGTTATCTTGGTGAATTCAACTTTTATTTTTACATTCTTGTCAATGACTAGAAAACTGACCACGAATAAGGTAATATGTAAATGGTATGCTTTAATAATAACAACAGATTTGTACTTTATTTTGGATTTTTATATTAAATTGCCCATTATAGAATAATATAAAAAGTCATACGCAAAAAGAGCCTGGGACATTTTACTTGCCTGCTCACAGTATTGGATTATGGATAATATGTTAAGAGGTGGAATATTGTGAGATAATTAATATTAGTATATGACATATTAATAATTGTCAACAGATTGTGTAAAAGTGCTACTGTAGCAAACGTGTGATGGCAAAGCAGAGATTGGGTATTGTCAGAGAGGTGAGAATTATTATTTTTTTATTAGTATGGACATGGTCTATAAAGATCCTACAGAAGAACTAACTAACATGTGACTCTGTGTGTTTTTGACGTTGGCTGCAGTGTGTGTGCAGGTGAGTGGGAGAAAATTAGTTCTGATCTTCTCGTAGACGATGTTGATAATAAAAAAAAAACCCACACCGGCCTTATCCTTTAAATTAACACAGACAAAGAGGAATTAGGGCAGGTGTGACAATGAAAAATGAAGTGGTAGTGGAGAGAGTTAGCGAACCTGCATATCATTTTAATAACTTTCGTTTTCTGTGATGGATGACTTTAAACTGTTCTAGATTACGGCCACAAATCTCACTATCATCCCAATCATCGGTCATAGACTCTGAGTTGTCAACTATTAAGATGCTTAAAACTGTTTATTACACAGGAGTTCAGTCATGAAACCTGACTTCTGTTGATGGGGTGGTGAAAGGCTGCTCTGCAAACCGTAACTGTGCACCATTACCTTTCTTATTTTCTGTCACCCGTTTACGTCCACTACCTTAAAAAAGAAAAGAAAAAGAGAAAGTTTATGTCCTCCACCAATTAGGTTGTCTAAGACTCCCTGGATGCCATTTATTGATTGTGAGCTGCCACCACATAAAGTCTGTTTAATGCACAGAGGCTTCAATGTTCAACTTTAAGGAGGTTTAATTAAAATTTTATTTTATGCACTAAATAATCCACCTAAATAACTACCCAAGAATTTTCTCTATATGTCCTCAACAACATCTAGAGTGACCGATATCTCCAGAATGTGTCAGCACTTACCATTTGACCCACTCATTAATACTGAATGCTGATTCACATTTACCATATAACCCATGGACAGAATTTACACAGGAGATATGCTAGCAGCCATGTGCTACATATCTATGACAATGCTGGCATGATGCCAATGTAAGTGCGAACAATCATACTAACACTATCAGCTGACAAACCTCTGAAAATATTTGCGAGGGTATCAGACAGCACAACAGGTTCCATAAATAAACCATCAGCAACGCAATGAAATCTAGCTACACATGCATAAAGTACTAATGCGTAGAGAACAGGAGCACGATAGCAGCCACCTCCACAAAAACCGAAGGCGTTTATTATTACAGTTTTTGTCTGTTATTTTGTCCTCCTTCGATATCTTTCCCATATTATCTATCTTCCCAGGATTTGTTCCATAATTAAAAGAATGGCAAGGACAGAAAACAAACACCAACATTTAACATAATTTAATGGTAATCTGTGAGATTTGTGGTTTTCTTGATTTTAGTAAAACCTTTATAATAAGCAGTTATTGATCTAATCTGGATATTGATCTGGAGTTCTGCCCTTAATGTTGCCGTTGACCCAACATGATGAAACACTTAATCCAGATTATGGCGAAGGAACAACAGTGAAATCTACCAGGGCAAACGCGACAGAGCCACAGCTGCATCGTTCCTAATTGTCCCTTCTCATCACTCAGTGCTTTTCATCTTGGAAAATCAATGCTGATGTTCACTGTAGTCTTGCCTCAGAGACAGTCGCTCATCATTGTCCCTTCTCATCTTGGATTGCTTTTCATCTTTGGAAGGCAATGCTGATTTGCTTTTGTTTATAGCATGCTTGCCTTCCGGAGTGATTAATCTGTCCCTTTTTCCTTGGATTATCTGATGATGTTTGACTTTCTGTAGGTGGCGCTCTTTTCTTTGTCTGTTCAGCCATGGTGGCTATCGCTGCTCACGCTAACAAGTGAGGTCTTCTGTTTGTTCCAAACAACCCACTGTTGATGCTTCTGGAAATGTAAAATATGTCACTTCCTTTGCAGAAGAGGATTTCTCCCTGAAAAAGATTACCCACACGTAGGTGTTCAGGCAGAAAAACTCTTCTCTTCAGCCAAGAGACTTGAAATGAGGTGGGAAAGACATTTACAGTTGGTGAGAAGTGCTGTCTAAGGTGGTATTTCCAGTAACAGAATAACAGAATCAGACATTGTTCTGGTACCACTATATTCCTGCAATGTTTTGTCTTCTTCCTTGTTCCATTGTTTGCATTTTCATTTAATGTCATAGACACATCTACTTTGCCTCTGCATGTCCAATGCTTTAACTAAAAATAGTATATTAATATATATTTTTTTTTTCTTTGGCAAGGTCCAGCAAAGTTGATGCTCACATTTCCTCCATGCATTATATTACTATACTTAGCTTGCTATCTCAGAAATGTGTTGTTATTTGGAGTTTGGAGCAAATGATGTCTAGAGGTACGGAAGCAAGACATGATAACTGTTGTTCTGATTAAACCATGTTAATGTTAATGTGCTGTTATCTCGCTTAACAAAAACAGCAACTAGCTAGCCCACATTAACAACACTTGAGAATTGGCAGTCTACGCTCCCGTAATTTTAAGCTGTTGAAACAATCAGCACCTGTAATGGAATTTTTGTACAGCTGTAAGTATATGTGGGAGCACAAGTTTCTCTCTCCCCAAAAAGACTTGGCAAGTGTGTTCTCAAAAAGAGCGCCTGCGTTGCCAAGTCCTCTTGGGGAGACTTGGCAACTCTTGACAAGAATGTTCTCAACAAGGGCACAAGAACTTACTCTGAATTGATGTTATTGATATCTTAAACAAGCGCACGTGGTTGGGTCCTCTTTTACGGGACTGGAGCTCTGCCTTGCTGAAAATTTTCTGTAGGAGGGTGCCGAATAAGCTGTTCAAAAATAAAAACAGCTTCCTTTATTAACACAGACAATAGGACTGATTGAGAGGGTTTGGGTTTCCCCAGGCCTGACACCAAGCCAGCCTTGCCCTCTGTCAGTCGTGCGGGGGTGAGCGATTGACAATCCAGGGGAAGCAGAATACACTGAGAGCCCTGCTAATGATGTCTGTAGCTGTGGGTCTGAGGAGGAGGACTGGAGAGGAAGGCCAATGCCCTAACTGATAAGGCGGGGGGGTTGGATAGAGGCTCGAGAACTCCTTGTCCTCCGTCCCTCCCTTCATTCCCTCTCCTCTGACTCGTCAGAGCTCAAGTATTCACTTCTCACTCATTAGCGGCTGCTGCCCATCGCTCACTGAACCAAACTGTTTACCCTGTCCTGTCATGACAATGACTCGCACCCTGTTATCTAGGTCTGCCCTAGGTGGGGGATGACAGTTGAGAGGAGTTTCCAGAGGCAGATTAAGAGACTATGCTCGGGAAAAGTAGGCCAGCTAATGAGCTACAGCTCTCAGGACCCTGGGAGTGGGCTGTTTTTCACCTTACCAGTGAAATTCCATATATGACAGGAATCTGGTTTGCAGGGCTGGAATATACATGTAAGAGTGGGAGTAAAAGTGAGGTTGACATGAAAAAGAACAAAATTGTGATAATAAATTAAATGGAGGTAAGAGACAGATAATCCTGTGGAGTTTGGTTTGGATTCCCTTCATCTGAACTTAGCTCACAGTGCACTTTAAAGGATCTATTTTCACAGTTGTGAAGAGGGGTTAAACAGGAGAGTCCCATTACTCTATGACTGAGCAGCTGCTTTGAAATAAACTCTTAGGTCTAGCCTGGATGAGGAAATGCTTTGAACTGCTGGACAGTGTCCATTTTGCTTTAGCTATGAGGGGAACAGTTTTATCTTAAGTTTCATAAGTTGAATTTTGATAAAATTGGTCTGGTTCTGTGGTTAT
>OMLF01005892.1:8153-19648 GCA_900302615.1 Holocentrus rufus | reverse complement strand
AGCACAACAGTAAAATAAGCCTCAGTTCCTCCATTACCGAGATTACAAGCAGCCAAGTGTAAGGAGTGAAAGTGCCGGGGCCAGAGTGCCATGAAAATCGCTCTGCGACCATGGAATGATCACGAAAGAGAAAAATGGAAAGAGAAGCAATAAAATATGAGCTAAAGAGGGAGATAGAAGCTGTTTGTCATGTTCTTAGTCAAGTAGAGTGAATGGAGGAGAGCAGATAGTGTATAGAGGAACCAGAGGAATGAAGCAGATTGAATTGAAATTGAATTGGATTCAGTTCTCTTTCTGTAGGACGAAACCTGTGTAGGCAAGAGGTCACACAACTATACTGTTTGTATAACTGAAGCTCAGGTCAGGGGTTAGTCTGTCTTTCAATCACTGGAAACTTTACAAATAAATTAGTTCCCATTATCATCTTTGGCCTTTTAGGCTGGCCTTACATGGTACAACTGAAATGCAACTTCAGTTCCAGGCAACTTGGAGTTCCAGACGAACCATCTTATGAAAATTACAAATTCGGTTTGCATCATCATTTGGAATGTCCCATATGGGTTTATTGACACGGCAACAGTAAAAGTTTCATTTGTAACCTTCCGCTAATTGCGTGGAGGTTGCATTGTGTGAAGCCAGCCTGACTATATACTTGCCTTTCAAATCCTTGAAGATGATTTCACCACTCAGATGTTTTTCCACAGCGTTTGTCTTCCTCTACACAGATGTTGTTTTCCACAGTGTTTGTCTTTCTATTTTTTCCCCCCAAGAAGCAATAGTCGTAACTCTCATATATCATATATTGCTGCACTTTTAAAAGCTCTACAGTCCAAAGTCTTGCCGAGGGCACCGAGCAGCCTGGCAATGGAGAGTGAAGGGCGCCGACATACAGTCGAACAATGCAAGCAAATGGAACAAAGTTCAGCCGTGATGATGCACAATATAGATTGTTCTCAGCTGTACTTTTAGTGTTGTACTTCCGCAGCAATTAGCAAGCACGTCCTCTCCCATTCACCCCTCACTGGAATAGAGGATATACTTATATATTCATAAATAAACAGCCCACACAAAGTCAGAGCTCTCCATTTGTAATTGCATGTAGCCTCGCAAACCAAGGCTAATGGAAATGTTTTTATGGTGATTAGCTAATAACAGCGACTGCTGACACTTTGCTATTGATTGCCAGAGTGGAGAGATCATAAAAACAAAAATAGCAGCTAAACTACTTAAACAGAGTGACAAAACATTTTCAAAATTTATAATGTCCATTACCTGCCCAAGAGCCAACATATTTCTTTTCACAATATTGTTTATGAAACTTTGTGTTTGTGCAACATACAGTCTGATGCCACTTAATAAAGTATAAAGGAATTTACTTCAAGTTTTATATAATATTTACTACTAATGTTAAAGGAGATCAGATAAGCTTTGAACACAATGAAACAAACTTATGAGGTCAGGAATAAGTCAGTGATAAATGCTTGATTGATTTGAAATGTTGTGAGCTTGGCCTCATCTGGATCGAATACAATGATCATCAAAAGCATCTGAACATTTTATGATCCGGCAAGACTGCACTTTCTATCTTCTAAATGTTTAACTGCAAAATGTTCTTTTGTAAATTATCCAGCCAAGCATTCATTTTCCATACCTGCTCAGTTTTGTTCAGGGTCAGCGAGTGGGAGCCTGTCCCAGCATGCATCGGGCAGAAGGCAGGGAAACACCCTGGACAGGTCGCCAGATGGCTAACACACATACACATTCCACCTATGGGCATTTTAGAGTAACAGATTCACCTGACCTGTTTGGACCCATGCAAACACATTTTTAAATGTAACATCACAAAAGCATGAATTCAGAGATATGAATATGTGGATTTCTCAATTTTGATTGAAAAAAAAAATAGGACCTCAACATTCCAAGGTCACGATCTGTAATTGCATCTCAGTCACACACATTACTTTGCTAATGACCACGCTAGCACACAGCAGCACCGTGACACACTGGCACACTTCCTGTCATTCACTTAAACGGCAATAAGAAAAAAGCCTGGAAACATTTTTCCTTGAGTCCCGGGGGGGAATAGATCAGCGCCGACCTGGCCAGGATGACAATTACATGTTAATTGCATTACACCCACACTTTGCCTTCCCATTTAACCAAATGTAATTACAATAAGGGAGTTGTTGATTTAATTTCACGGATGGCCTGGTGTCACCGAGGCTCTCTCGTCATTGCAGGCGGAGGCAGGCCTGCCGTGTGCTCGGGGGAGACCTACAGTTGAATCAGCATTTCAAACCCACCGAACCATGGTCTTGTTTAGTTTGAAATGGGTGCCATGCTCCAAAATGTCCCCGAATGGTGGACGCGGCGAATAGCAAATATTCTCATGCATGATTTAGTGAGTGATTAGACATCACGAAACTCATTTTCCCAGGCTCATCTTCACACCAATGTTTATCCTGTTACCTCCATTTAGAGGAAACACAATTATATCCCTCAGCTGTATTTCACAGCCCTCCCTATCCCACACATCTGAATATAAATTGACACTCCTTTGTACCGTATTATAAACTTTGCCATACATTCACAGCGTATAAGCCATACCAGCTTATTGCAACAAAGCAGAGACAACTGGCACCATTCCTGGCTTGTTAAAGCCACGACATTTTCTGCAAACGCTTGATGCCGTGAGCATCGCTGCAACATTTTGCAGCTGGCAACGTGGATTTCCAGAAGTTTAAATGAAGATAGTTGTACTTAGGTGGGAACCTGCGCTAGCAGCGAGGCTTTACATGATGTAATATGGCAGGCAAGCCCGACAAGACACATTTCCAGTAAACAGCATTTGTCACTTTGCAACCACATGTGGTGTAGTTATGAGGCCTTGAAATAGAAAGCGAGAATTACCCCATGGTGGTGCTTCGCCGGGAGCCCTGGGGTCCATTAATAACCTGGCATGGCGGCAATATGTGCCACTGCATCTTTTATGCCTCTCCGAGTGGCCCTACTGTTTCTGAAGGGTCTTCGTGAAATAGCCAGAAGCGTTGCCTAATTAATGGGCTTTCTCGCTGCAGAATTAATTGCTTCTTACCATGAATGCAGTCCCAGCCCTATCAAACAGGGTTAAGGTTGCAGACTTTGACGGCACTCACAAGAAGAACAAGAGGCCGTCAAATCATGAGAGATTGCAGCCGAGGCGTCGGAGACAGAAGCAGAGGAATGGATGAGGGCAGTAAGGGGGAAATTTTGAGTGTGTGTGTGTGTGTGTGTGTGTGTGGGAGTATGCGCGTGTGTGTTTGTGGGGTGGGGTGTTGAAAGGATGATTGAGACAAGCAATCAGTCCCACCGCAGGGAACAGAGGGCAGGCAGGGGGCTGTTGCCCGCGGTTACGCTGCTAAGTGTGTCAGTCTCTCCCTCTTTCCCTCGCATGTGGATCAATAGATGAGTTGAGTGCGGCTCGGAGGTTCTGGCACACGCTCTGACACGCCTTCTTAATCCACTGTGTGATAAGCTGTGCCATGGCGATGTATACTGCACGGAAGACGAGCACAGGTCGGGGAAGCTATATCCACCCCGCTGCGCCGGCTTTAGGGGAAACTGCGCGGGCTTCACTTTCATTAGCCCGAGAATTATGTTTGCCCGGTTGCTATGGCAACTGTGATTATTTGCATCCGCTCGAGTAGCATTAGCAGTGTCTCATGTGCAGCGTCTCTCTTTTCATTTTGTGCTATGTCTACTCAATGAACCAGCTGAAAAGATTCCCTGTGATAACACTTTTGATATAAACAGCCCCTCAACACCAAAAAAAGAGAGAGAAGGGATTCATTCATTCTGTGCTGCAAGGATTTTTCCCTTAGCCCTAAAATTAATCTGTCAGACAGCAAAGATTATCTCCCTATCTCGCTGTGCTCAAACATGGGAAATGTTTATGATGAGTAAACATCATCACGGATTTAATTAACAGATCCCACACTCGCATTGATCCGTGGGAAATATCAATTGCACTGGTGTATTTAATTAGTCTATATCTTTGCCCTTTGTGTCACAAGGGTTGATAGAGCACCATACTCTGCAAATTAATCTTCATCAGCAAAAGACCTGAAACAAAAGCATGATTGGAATAAAGAAACCGAGAAACTAAATCCTCCCTACTTAGTATTCCAACCGTCCGTACGCTATCTTTTCACCTCCTCTTGAACGATGTCGTTACATAGTTACGATGATTGGGATTGAGCACACAGTAGATGGGACTGGCCCTAACTTTCACCTTGTGGAGTGTGATTGCATCATTTGTAGATTGTCTTTAATTACTACTGTGGGATAAACAAAGTGTTGAGGAATTGATGATGGATTCTTATGCACAAAAAAAGAAGGAAAAAAAAAAGAAAATCAGTGTCATGATATTTCATTTTGCAGCACTGTATCACTTGTGCC
The DNA here is from genome assembly GCA_900302615.1 of Holocentrus rufus. Taxonomy (NCBI): domain Eukaryota; kingdom Metazoa; phylum Chordata; class Actinopteri; order Holocentriformes; family Holocentridae; genus Holocentrus; species Holocentrus rufus. The sequence continues at coordinate 15,211 of OMLF01005892.1, read as the reverse complement.
ACAAAGTTACTGCAGAAATTACAATTTCATGATATTCTGAAATCTTACCCCATTTTTTCCACTAATTTAAAGGCACATAATATAAAATTGGCAAGGTTTGATGTGGAATAAGAATGTAATTTGTGAGAACCAATTAGATTCAACCATTAAATAACATGCTTGTTCCACAGTAAGTTAGTTAGTGCACCTTTAAAGCTGCTAACACAAAATGTTTTAATTTGACGGATATAACAACTCCTTGAGTCCTGACTTTTTTTTTTTTTTTTTTTAGTGGTTGCTCCAGAAAGACCTGATGAAAAAGCATTTGTACACTATATTTTGTTTGGCACAGATTAGCATCACTGCCATTTGGTGTGCAGTCCATGATCCCTATTGAAAATATGATGAAAAAACAAGGCCTGTGTTGAAAGGATATCCACGAAATACAAACAAATGCTTTGTTCCAGGTGTTAAAATACACCCAACTGCAACAACCTTCATGAATTTTGATATTTAATTACTTATAATATTGATTTTTGCTTACAACAGGCCAGAGGAAAGTGGACTGCAACAGTAATGATGCATTTCTTAGACTTAGGTCATGAATGAGTTCCTCTGCCTCTTGTCTCTACCTGACTGTGCAGTACATTCAAATGAGAAAAAGTAATTAAAAGACGGAAATTCACAATGGTGAGCGAGGTCGGCTGATTATTTTCTTTGACTTTCTCAACTCTGCTCGCCCCTCCGGTAGCTCCATCAGCACAAACCCACAGAACTTTATTTTAAATTCTAGCAGCGAGCCCAAGATTTCCAAAGATGCCAAATATGTCCTGCTGAATTACAGGGGAATGTGTATAAAATGATGCACAAGACATGTAGATTTTTTTTTTTTTTTTATCAAACGTAATGATGCAACCGTAAAAAAAACAGTATCTTGGCTTGGAATATTTCACTCACTTTCATAATCATGTCACAGTTTCAGCGAAGTGTTGGAGTTAACAGATATCGAATATTTGACATTATTACACAATATGGAAAAACATGTTTTTCTTTGAATCTGGAGAGGTTTAAGGGTAAAATCAGAGTTTCTTGCAACTTTTCATTTGGATTTTGGACTACTCCTGTAATAGTGGAGATTCTAACTTTCTGCTTACAAAATGATGACAGACTCCTCCTGTCCATGTCGGGCTTGATTCTGACCTTTCAGCTCGCACCACGTTCTCCAACCAGTGAAGGCCTGACTGAGGCTCACCCCTGGTCTTCCCCCGGGTTCTGTCACCCTCCTTCTTTGCTCTTTTCGCCTCCTCCATCAAAGACTTCTTTTTGTGTATTATTGAACAGGGTACAGCTGTTGGGAGTGGTGTATTTTTTTTTCCAATGGTTTCCACCACCATCTGCAATTTGGAGTAGCTTCACGCTGTTCGCTCAAAGTGAGGTTTGTGTTTTGAATTCATATATCATGGCAATTCTTTGCCTACAACTTTGGAAATGCCCACATCCAAAATCATTCTATTTATGAATTCATAATCAAGCATAAATGAACAGAAGCAGACATCTCTTTTTGTATGCAGATGTTTCAGCGTGACTATAACAGATATTTTTCCTTTTTTTTATGATCTTGGACGGCTGACAGCATTTGCTGCCTGTGCTGACACACTTCTGCAATTTGTGACACCATGTGGGATATACCGAAGGCCACAAAGCGTCACACGTGTCCTTCCGGTAATTACGTCTCGGAGGCTGATGTGAACATCTTTTCCCAGTCAGTGGGTCACACAGGTCATGTCGGTACATCCAACGTGACATGGCGTGAGGCACAATATATGGGAAATTGCGCTCGGGGACACACGCTGGAGAGTAAACACACAGAAGGCCGCACTTAGGATAAACCAATTCTCCCCGTGATGGTTTTATTTCATAAAGTCGTTTTATTATGCCATCAGAATTAATTTGAGGATATTGCCTCCCGCATACGGAGCCATTCTTCTCAAACAGAGGAACAACATGCGACGCAGGGTCTCTGTTGTGCAGAGGTGTGAAGGCTTTCGATGCAAATAAATTCATGAATAAAGCGTGTGTGTGTATGCGTGCCTGCGTGTGCGCGTGTGCGTGTGTGCGCGCGCGTTGAGGTGAGAGCCCCGCGTGTCCTCAATTAATGCCATATTCAATTTGGGCCCGTGCTTATCATTTGTTCACCATTATTCATCATCATTAATACATGGCAAAGGCTGAAGGTTAAGGCTAATTTGTGTTCGCGCAGACAACCTGTTTCTCTCTCTGTTCCTTTCTGTGGATCTCTGCCTTTTCTCTCGCTCTCTGTTTCTCCCCATAACCCCGTTTCAAATTTGGATACTGGATCCGTTTTACTGGCTGGCAAGTAGCAAGAAGTCGGCATACCCACACGGAAAGTTATTTATGCTAATCTAATAATTAGCTGCAGAAAGTTGATGAGTACTCAGGGGTAAAGGAAATCGCTAGACTTGATGCCCCACCTGGAGCAGTTACTGGCAATCTGCCCTCAATTAAAGTCTTTTAATAAGTGACCCTACACCTCTCCTCCCTGCATCCGGCTGGCAGGGGCTCGCTCAGAGACGGTCAACCCAGAGGCCAAACCCTTTGAAAATAAATTATTAAAGAACACTCAGAATCTTGAGATGACTGTAAATATAAATGACGGAGTGAGTTAAAACTTTATGATGATCCAACCCAGTCCAACACGCTTGGTTTAGCCTCGGTCTTATGCAAGATATGAGCCGCTAATTGTTAATAGATTGTATTTGTAATGTGCTTGTCTTGGGTAGTTTTGCTTCATGGCCGTCGCCAATGTATGCCCGCTGACGTAACACGGCATCGGATCGAGGGTGTCCGTAGTTGCCCCTCAGTCTTAACATTATGGAAATGATGTGCTTCCATGGCTCGGAGATCACTCCCTCTTGTCCTGTCAAAGCATATACACAATGTAAATGTTTTCCCACTTGCTCTTCTTATTTCATACATTTTATCAAGGTTTCATTCAAACTCCTTTTCAGCCTCGCAGGAGAAGCGAGTCATTATGCATCTCCGCTGCCATTCATCTCTGTCCTTGATCATGTTCTCTCCCCTTACTGCTCTCTGTAAACTTTTATTTTTAAGGTTTAGTCAGATGTACTCAAACTCTGAAACTGACAGGACTTTGCGCTGCCGTGATCACTTGTCTGTGATCTTTTTTGACTCCATGCAGATACAGTACATTACATTTACATAACATTTCTGCCATTTATCCAAAGTTGTTATCCAAAGTATATTAAGTGACATGAGCAACTCAATAACTTGAGTAGGAAGCAGCCGCTTGAACAGTACATCTAAAAATAAATAAATAAATCACCCTTAGATCCTCTTTCCCTGTTAGATATCATCAATTTTTGACTTTCATTGGATTCCAGACGTTGTTTTGTGTCTTTTACTTGTTGGTTCACTCACATTCCCTCAACCTGTCTTTTGTACTGATCATTTTTATTTTCATCCAGGTTAGCCAGTGGTTAGGTTTTGTCAAGAAAAACAACTTTGTTTCAATATATGGTTAAGTTTAGGCAAATAAAACATCTTTGGTTAAAGTTAAGGTTAGGTTTAGGCTTTGTTCAAGGCTGGATTGAGGTTTGTTCAGGCTTAAATGAAAAGCTTTTGTTAAAAATCCAAACTTTAGCATCAGTTGAGAATTGAACCCAGGTCGCCAGAATTACACCCATCCACCATCCAGATCTTTACTTCCCACACAGCTATTTCGATATCTTACTGCATTTTTTTTCCCTCATTGTGTCTCCTTCACGTAATCCTTTTGTTATGTAAAATGCGTTTCTTTGCACATTATGAGTACAGAACATCTATTTGTCTCGTAAGACATCGTGTGCATTTCACAAGATGTCTGGCACCATTTCCCATCTGTGTTTATCCAGTTATCCAGAATGAGGAAATACACCACCAAACAGCAAAATGGGTCCAGAAATGATAAGTGCATTAGTATTACATTAGCTGTATTTTTAGCAGTACTAAAGGTTGGATTTTCCCTTTAAGACGGTGCACCTGGCAAAATGTGTCTGCATCTGCGCTGCCAAGACAGTTAAATGAAAGCCATTTGAGAACTTTTGGCGCTTGGACTGTAGGTCAGTTCAAGCTCATCTACTGTAATTGGCCCTTAGGTGCACAACATACCTGCTCGCCACAGAACAGCCAGGAAACAACACCTATCATCAAATGAACTGCTGTATGTGCACATTTTCAGCTGAATGGGGCTTACACATCTGGGGATGATACAGCTTTGGAGACAAACTACAGGTAAATGTGTGGCTTATTCCAGTTTGATGTATTCAAAAAGACCCAGGGAGCAAATTATAACAAGCTGTTAAATTGCACTCACAATTTAGTTTGAAATTGACAATTACAAAATTACAAAATGGGAGTACTTTGGCAGCTTTGCCCAGTGCCTAGTCAGGGGTGCACCTGTGGTAGGGCTTCGAGCTCGATGCTGCGTGCCTCAGCCAAATCTATCCTTTATTATAACTCACATCCAGCGGTTGCATCTTTCCCTGCTGGGACAGACTCTTGCCGTTGATTAAGTGCAGGTTTAATCACTGCTGAGGCCTTGTGTTGGCAGTACCTGGACTCGCCTCCCACGACAGAAAATAAGCCTCTGGCTGATTATAACACGCAAATGCTAATAACACTATTCATATTTCATACCTGGGGGTAGAGAAACGTCTTTCTGATTATTCGGTGCAGTTTTTGCAATCGCTTGAAGAAGACTTGGCTCAACTGTGGGGGCGGGATGCACGCTGTCAACAAGTGCAGCAACCTAACAAGTCGGTAAACTACCACAACAACAAGTTGGTTAAGCCCCTGCGAACCAACAACAACAAAAAAAAATATCTTGTTTTCATCACCTATTCCAGGAGAGGAGAATACACCAGGATGGTTAAGTGGAGAGGACGATGGGAAGACAATGGCCCCATTTTGGTATCCACTGCTCGCCTGTCGCATATCTGTCTTCGCCACTAAATCACCCGACCGAAAGGTGAGTGTATTGCAGCACCTCAGCCAAGGTCACAGAGGAAATAAATCACATTTAGTAAGTTTCATTCTCCTTATATGCCTGGTTTAACAGAAGGGCTTTGGGGTAAATTGGACCAAATTGGATTTTATGGCGGTCTTTCCGTATTTGTATACCATCTGAACAAAGTGGAACACCTGCACCAACTTCTGTTGCAGACAATGAAGTATTTAGCATAAAATTGTTCTGTGTTACAATGGCGCTGCTTGCACACTTTACAAATAAGTAGGGAGACATTAGAGCTTTCAGTCCAGTCATGCACTGATGCTCATTTAAGTAGCGTTGTCGTCCATGCTACATTGGTACAACAGACAATAGACCACAGCTGGGCTTTGGTAACAGCCAATTTTATACCCAAACTACAAAATCAAATAAATAATCAAGTACATTGGGTGCAAACATATGAGCTCTATCTACTGTATTTTGCCTCAGTACAGTGCAGATAAGCCTTGCACTGGTTAATGCACTCAGTCCGCTACAGTATGGATATTGTGCTGCTTACAGGAAGCAATTCTGGTCTTATTTTATGCTTTGTGACCACTGTGCTTTGAGCTATCTCAGAAAAAAAAGGAATCTTATAGAGAGGATGTATGCATCGACATGATGGATGACATTTTCATTGTGGGATCTCACAATGTCAGTTTAAAGTTTTAATCCACTGTATCTCTCGGAGCTTGCCGCTCTCACTTTGGTCACCGAGATTTTGAAGTAGAGTGATTCCGCATGGCACGTTCGTCTGCGCTCAGGTGGGGGAAGTGCCCTCCGACGTCACCCGCAATCTGTCGGTGCAATTTATCTTTCGCGGGCGCTGGCCCCTCCCCCTGAAACACATAATGAAGATTCTTTTGAAAGAGACCCTAGTGCCGTTTAACACAGCCGTTTCCCATTGAATGCAATCAAAGTGCACTTGGTGCGCCCTAACAGCTAAAAATACGTCGTCCCGGGGATGATCTCACTCCGAAATGCCGAGACTATAGGAATTACAAGGTGACACAAGAGCTTCCCCTCAAGATGCCGGCTGAAGACTTCCAATCGATACAGCCTGTTAAGACCTAGAAGCCGTCCATAGATCAAATGGTCAGCACAGGTGAGAGACAGACTAAAAGGGTTTTGGGAGTCGGTGGAAATGGTATGAAATCAATTTGCAGTGGCTGAAAGATGATATTTCCAACTACATTTTCTATCCCTATAATGCGGTTACGGGTCTTACTGAGCAAGGTGGGTGGTGGGGGGAGCCAAATTACCATGGCCACCAGGGGAGGATGTTATAAAGTGATCATGCAATTATCTTAATGGCTGTGGGACACCCAAGCATAAATCAATGTTCCAGCATTAGATTAAGGCCTACACACCAACTCATAGTCTACTAGCCATGTGGACCAGAGAGAAGGGCGAAGTGGAACAGCAGCTGCAAGTGTGGAAGAGTGTGGCTTAGGCATGGTGGGGGATTTCCCACAGGATCTCGCAGACCTTCTGGAGTATTCCCGCCGAAGTCTGCTACACCTGGCTGGAAGCGCAGCCAAGTCAATTAATACGTTTGGAGCCTGCGGGGACCTCGCCTCGTCTCCGAGGATCTGCCCGCGCCCCCCCCCTCACTTTCAGCGCAAACAAATGAAGCACCTGAGCGCGCACGAGCGGAGGCCGCGGCGGCCGTGTCAGTCACGGACATGCCTCGCCGTGAAATTGTTTCACATGGCTGTTTACTCCCCGGGATGAGAGGTGTCAGTGTGAGCACGCGTGTTTTCGCGCGGAGGAGCCGCCGTGAAGTGCCGGCGCGGTCGGCCCGCGCTGTTGAAGCTAATGTGTGCATCTGGAAAGGGCATCGCTTTGGCTTGTGTGTGTGTTTGTATGTGTCCTTGTATCTGCGTATTTGCACACATGCCTGTTTGACTGCATGCTTGTGCACATCTGTGCGTATCACAAGAATGAGTGCACTACAGGAATGGAGGCTTGGGTTTCAGAGAGCTGAAGAGGTAAGCAGAAGTACCCCCCCCCC
>OMLF01005889.1:1839-21562 GCA_900302615.1 Holocentrus rufus | reverse complement strand
CTCACCTGCACCACAGGGGAAGAAAAACATGGAGAGTGACAGAGGAGAGAGGTGTGGAAGAGAGACAAGGGGAACAGTAGAAGGAGACATCAAATGGGAGAGGGAGAAGTGGGATACTGTCATTACCCCTGAGAGGACAGGTGTGGACCATGATTAAGACTGAGTTTCCCTGGCAGCCATCTGGAAACAACTCTCACATCACCCGCAAGGGACAGGACACTTGCAACCATGCACAAACATGTGCACCGGCACGCTCACACACATGCGCAGAGATACTCACACACACACACACACGCACAGCATTATCTTTATGAGCATACAGCTCGGGTGAAACAACCAAACTATGCAGTGATGCCGCTGCAGTTGATTGTGAGACTAGAAGGAGCCTTGAAATGAATAATGAATACAATAATATTTCCTTCCATTTTAGATCGTCCTGCTCCGGCTCAGCCTCAGACACACACACACAACCCCCCTGCTAAAGGTCTCAGCCTGTCTGTCCTTACCACTCTGCCGGCTCACCCCAAATCATTTCCCTTCCTCTCGGAGCTGCAGGGTAATAAGGGAAAAAGGAAAAGAGAGGAAGAGAAAGAGGTAGAGTCTAAATGAAAAACCAGCCTCGGTTTAACATCTCCTCTTTCTGGGGCACAGCTAAGCTTTATTGGATTTTTTTTCCCCCTTCTCTAGTTTCCTAAAATCAGAAATAATTTTCTCATAACCTTTGGCACATGTGTAATGTCAAATCTAATCACTTTCCATGTCAATATACACCACATATGAAATTAAAATGCAAAGAGAGGTACAAATAATAACTCGATGCTGGACAAGTGTCTGACAAATATTGCATATTCTGTGTGTCCCCCTCCCCCTCCCTTTCTTGTTAGACAAAGTGACAGTGACGTCTTTCCCGTGCATCAGAACGCTACTGAGCTGATACTTTAATCACACGATATATGAGATGCAAGAATCTCATGAATCCACTTAATACCCGGCATCAGCGCCGTCATGCAGGACGGTGATTGAAACATAATCTTCAAATTCCTCATTTTGATCAGAGATGCTGAACCTGGACAGTTGACTTCAGGTTGTACCAGGGTCAAGAGTCTAGATAGAGCTGAGGCGTCAAAGCTCGTCATATGACGCAGGTGAGACTTTTTATAGCATGTGTGGTAGAAAAAAAAAAAAGATCAAATTAAATCCTCTTAGTTCATCTTACTCTCTGCAGGACTCATTGAAACAAAACAACGAAATCTATCCATCCATCCATGCATCCATAATACAGTAATTTACTTTGCTGATGAAGAGACATCATGTTTAAGGCCAATCATAATTGCCTCCACTGGCCCATACACTATTATCACACACTACAAAGTAAAGTGCCCCCTCTTTACGTTTTAGTCACATTAATTTTCCTCCAGTTTTGGAGAGCGCTGCCCGTGTGTGTGTGTTTCAGTGAGAGCTGCAAAGTGGTGGTGTGAAACTGGGAAAGAGGAATTTTAAACAACCCAAAGAACAGTAACTTTGTCAGCACTGAAATGGAAAAAAATGGCGACAAAATTCTCGTACCATCTTGCTCTAACAAAAGTGTGGTAGACCAGTGAATAACATTTGCTATAATTTTGTTGATTTTACATCTGAACATGTCAACACTTATTTTTTAGCGTAGTTATTGCTTGAATTACACATTATAAACTTTTTGTCTAATTTCAATCTTTTACAGTGTGTCATTAATGAAGATATTTCATCATAATTTTCACCCCTGAAGTTACTATATCGCTGGCTTACAATATGTAAATTTTAATAAACTGTCAGTATAACCAAATTTTCAACTGATTTTGTTAGCAAAGTAATACGTAAAACTCAAAGTTAATTGCATTTTGTCAAAGTTTGATTGGTTCAGTTACTTAACTGATTAGAATTTTTAAAAAGTAATCTGTAATCTGTAAATCACATTAAAATTTTTTAGCAATGTTCTGTTTTGCTTTTTTGATTAGTTGATTAAAGCCAAAGTCTAAATCCAAAACCATTAGAATGTGTCTCAATAAATGAATAATTGATTACAGCGACGGCATCAACAATAGACGTTAAATGGTCTGACCAGTGCATTAACCACAAAGCAGCATTTAAATGAGGCTCAGACGAGGGTCCATTTCCTGTTTGCTGATGTGTTAAGTGCTGCAGTAGTTTATCATAGACTGAAAATCCTTTCATCTTAAAAAGAAGCTGCTATGTTTGCTTATGAGATATTGGATGGAAATGTTATTGGTATTTTTTTGTAATTTCTTTGCATTGCTAGTGCAAGTCACCGGGGTAGAAAAACAATGTATTTTAAAAAAAAGAATTCCTTCTACATTGTAAATTGCTCCCTCCAGTAGCTGCATGGGCTTTTTTGGGTGGGCTAAAAGGATTCTCACAGACTTCTTGGGCAGCTTGGTGTAAGAAGAACAGAGACCAATCCTTCAGCCAAAAGACAGGTTTTAAGCTCTCATGTCAATCATCTACCCAGAACAATGAATCTTTAACAGCTGCAGCCGCACTGCTCACTGTTTTCATCGTGAGGTCGTGGGACCCAAGGGATCTTTGCCGGGCTACTAGGAGGTCCTCAGCAAAATAAGGAATATTATAATTTCTCTATGATTTAATTCAGTAGATACTGTCAAGTATGAGTGTATAAATGTATTATTTTAATAAGTAAGTTTAAGTTTCAATCTCACCCCTTTACTTCTACTTCTCAATGTTCAAACAATGTTCTAATTTCAGTATGGCTTCTAAATGATTTAATACTCAACAGAAACCAAAATATCTTTCCACACCAGTATCCCTAAAGAAGAATCACTCACTGGGGGTTTACAGCTTAATGAAATTCAGCTTGGGAATATGAAAAAGTTTGAAAACACCTGCTATAGCCAACCCTGTGCATCAACCCAACTATGGAGGGGGGTAAGTGAACAGAGAATTTCCCTTTCGTAAATAAATACGGTCACATCACATTATTGCATGATAATTGCTGCATAGTTATTATTGTTACTATAAAAAAACAAATAAATCCCAAAGAAAAAATAGCACTCCAGTTTTCTGTCTTGGTCATTCCCACAGTAAGTCCCACTCACTGCTCACTCACATTTTAGGGCAGATCTCTTCTCCTCTAGCATTTTCTTCAGCCTCTTGCCACCTCGGCCAGGAACCTGCACCAGGCAGTCTACTAATGGGCCAGCGTGGTGCTCGGCAGGAACCGCTGTTCCTAATGACCTGAAACTGAGCAGCGCTGGGGCTCTACAATAAGAGCACTCAGGAGCCTCGTGAAATCTAACTCCAATCATATCCTGTCACAGCGTGCACTTCCTGCATAACATGGCGTCACTGGTGGGCGTGAATAATACAGGAGCAGGACGGACTCCCGGTGCACAGGGAGCGGCGGTGATGTGGCGGGGAAGCAACAAAGTGATAGACCCCGGCTTGTCCTCTCTGTCTGATCCACCCCAACAGTTTAACTCCATTAGCCACAGCATCACCCATGTCCGCTGTTGACCCACTAGCATTGTCGCTCTGCTAATAAAATCTGCTTTGGCTGTAAGATTTACATTTCAGCCCACATTTATTCAAGTCCCTTTCATCCACAGCCACTTCTCCAAAGTCACTCCTACATGCATGGAGAAGGCCTGATCTGAGCTATTGTTAGAGAGAGAGAGAGAGAGAGAGAGAGAGAGAGAGAGAGAGAGAGAGAGAGGGAGAGAGGGAGAGAGAGAGAGAGACTCTTCACAGCTCCTAATCCTATTGGAAGTTAGGCCTGCTGTTTGTTTCCCTGTGTTGGCCCTATCAGTCACACTTAGATGAAGCCTGAGGGGAAGTAATATGGGTAGATTGGGTCTGAGTGGCACAGGGAAGTTGCCAGGGCAGATGGGGGACGGCTGAGGAGTAATGCCGTGTGAAGTGCCAGAGCCAGGGGTTCAGATACTGTAGCTGTGGATGGATGTGTAATGGTAATGAAGAGAGATGAGATGAATCTGATACTGGCAAGAGAAGCGCACGTAGAGAGAGACACACACACACACACACACACACAAAACTCTCGAGAACGGCCCTACAGTGTATGCGATGAAATGCTCGCCTGCGATAAACATCATCCAGCACGGTGCTATTTTTGCCGTGTCTCCACTTTTAAATGTTTCAAGAGAGATAGAGTGAGGCTTAGAGGAATAGTATTCACTGATATATGAAGGGAATGTGCTGACATAATACATCGTGAATTCTCGAATTATGGATGCCTTGAAATAATTTCTGTGATAGGCTGCACATCCACACTCTGTATCAGTGGGTAATGGACTTCCCCTGGTGTGTACTGAATAAGGGCTCGGAGAGATGGAAAAGAAGATAGGCTGGCATTTTAAAATGCCTACACCCGATCTGGGCTGTATCCAGCTTTGTGGGACTACAGTGTCAATGGGATGATTCAGTGTGACTATTTTTAAACATCGAGCAGACAAATTTAATGTGTAGCTAGCTCATTTTCACAGAATGTGCTGTGACTTTTAAAATATGCAGTGATGGATGTCACATTCAGTCAGAGTGCATTACTTTCCCTTTGAAAATAAATAAAATATAGATGCGATCTATTTTTACAGTGGGGTATTTTTCCTGAGTGTCTAAATAAGCTGTAATAAAATCAATGAGTGGACCTTTGACAACACTTGTTATCTTATTAGGAGGTAAGCAAATATGTCCAGTGCTTTCTCAGAACAGCTCTTCCAAAGCCCAGTGAGCTACATAATGAGAAATGAGAGAAAAGTGAGAAATTATTCGTTGCCTGTTCTCCCACCTTAGGCTGGTGGCTAATGGGCTTTGAGTGTCTAACAACGTGTGGGAGAGAAATGGATGGAGGTTGGGATTGCATTTTTATTCAAAGGAGGGTAAAGCCATCAATAATACACTTTAGTCAGTTGCAAGGTGCAGATTAGTGTTCACACCGTGACTTCAGACCTAGCCCCCTATAACAAAACAGCATTAAAGAATAAGAAAATAGTGCCATTCTCTTATTCTACATACTAATGAAGATTTATGGCCGGCAGTGTCAAATCATAGATGATTTACATATCACAATGGGTAGCCTGCCACCAGCAGAGAGAGAGTGCGGCAGACCAACAGAGAGACTAAGAGAGAGAGAGAGAGGCAGACCAACAGAGAGAGAGAGAGAGAGAGAGAGAGAGAGATCCTACTAGAGTTTTGAGGCTCTCAAGCGGGTATGATAGTCCATTAGTATGCACACATATGTGCCTGTGTCAAATCAGTTGAAACAGATTATCATACACAGTGCATGTGATTAAGGATGAAAAAAAATCACTAACAGGTACCCCTTTCAACTAAATAACAGGCTTGATGCACGTTGCAGTTTTGAAATTTGAAACAGAGCTGGAGCGCTTTTTTCTGAAAAAACTGAGAGTAACCCTTTTTACCTGTGATAAAATGTTAATAAAGGCAGACTGAAATCAAAACAAGTGCTCATTCAAAAACGAATCTTGGAAGTGGGCCAAGTTCCACACTGAGGTTGTCTATGAGTTATTATAGCAGAAAAAAAAGTGCAGCCCCTGCCTCTTATACCGGTCAAGACAAGGATGATAGTCATCAAAATCTAATTTCAGTTTGGCTTTAAAAGACCCAAGAAGTAGGTGGACATTCCAAAGCCTGAAGCTTGGAAAATCAATCAGGAACGTAACATAGCCCTCTTGTATGGCCGTCTTGCTATGCCCAGGTTAGCTTTAATCATCAGTGATCCCTCACTACTATTCAGGAGCTCACAGCTCCTTCTCCAGGCCTGAAAGCCTTTGATATGGATAGGTGTGAAACCGGCTCTCATTGCTGATCCCCACCACCACCGGCCTCACCATCCAAGTAATTCAGTTTGCAGTCTCCGGTTTGTGAATTGATTACTTTGCTTTGCCTCTTTAAATTGGTGTCTGGAGAGTGGGGCTCTCTCTCTTCTCAAAAAAGCTCCCATCAAATCAAATGGAAATCTAATATAGGAGGGTAATGGGAATGGATGGTGAGTGACCTATAGTTCAGAATGATGTGTGCGAGTGATGACTTGACGTCTGCTGAGATGAGCCCAGAGCTGGCTGCATCCCGCCCATCTTCCAGCATCCCCCCTGAGGTATTAAACACATCTGGGACTCCCCTTACCAGCAGGACTGATTGGAGGGCAAGACCGGTATGATACAGGTCCAGGGTCCACTTTCCACTGCACCTATGACAAATGTGCCTGATGGGGAAATAATTATGGCAAAACCTCTTGATTGTAATAGGTCTTCCCCGTTCCCCCTTCCCTCGTCTCTTCTCTTTCATTTCCCCACGTCACATCCAGTAAAACAGACCACTTCAGACAGGAGCGTGGTGCGCTCTGTGATAGTACTCTATGTTGAGATTGCATGCTTCATGGCAATCCACCACTCTGGGCTTGGCAGTGCAGCAGGAGGTCTTGTGCAAGAGAAGCCCAAACAATAGGGGGTAAGGAAGTGAGCAGACTATGAATAATTATGTAGGCATGTAGTAGTCTGTCTGTCTGCCTGCCTACCTGGTTGGGTGATGCATGTCGGGAGTTACAGTACATTTTAGTGCACACATGCATCTTCTCCTCATGCATTACTCTTTGCTGTGATGTCACTTTTTGCATTTAATTTGGCACCTTTCCTCGACCTTATTTCTTGTTTCTCTAATCCATTCTATCTCTGTATTCCTCCCCCTCCTGCCGTGTCTAGACAGCCACTGTTGAGGCAGACTTTGCCATATCTCTGATCGATGAATCACCCAGGGTAACACATGCAGCACAGCTGGGCAGTGTTGTTTCTCCTAGATCCATAAATACACAGACAAAGATACAGACGGACACAGAGACACGCAGACACAAGCAAACTCATAGACACATGCATACACAGATTCTGACTTAACATTGTCCCTGGCTGGGCCTACGTGTAATTGATGAATGTCAGCCTGCAGCCTTTTGACCTCATTAGGAAGATTTGTGTTCAGCAATTAATGCATCGGTAGCATGCACGGATTCTGAACGGGGCAGGGGCCAAATTCTCTAAAAGGGCAATGTCTGGACTGTCCGGGTGGACCGTCCATGTAAATGAAGCTCCTTGGGTTAAAGGCCTGGAACGCTTGTTGCTTCTTTTCACTTGAAACTTCTTAATAAAGCATAAAAGCCATAAAAATAATCTTGAAAAAAGCATTTACGCACAAATGCTAGGCAAGTTTAAGGCCATGGTGCTTGCAAAGGAGGAATTTTTAGAAAATCTACTTTTAAAAACTTATTTCTGGTAAATTCTCTCCAGTGGCATGGACACACATCCTTTCAGAGTAGAAAACGCAAGATCATTGCAACTCTATCCTTTCACTGACATTAATACCTTCGCTAAAAATGACAGGTATCAGATCAAATTCAATACGAAACAGGACCCTACCAAATTACTAATAAATAAAACAGAGTGAGTTCAGTGAATTTAGCAAACAAATCAACTGGTGGGTGATCAGGTCGATCAGGTCATGTGATCAGGATGCCTTCATTTGTCCAGTGTAATGGAAATAGACTTCCAGGCTGCACTTGCAACCCGTGCTCTGAACCTTGGTGGACACAAGCCGGGCTGTTGCCGTGCCGGTTGCAATGGAACAACAAAAGGGCCGGTGGTAATTGCACACCTATACAATGCACCACATATAGAATTGTCTCCTATGGTGTTATTACTACATGTGAAGCATGCTGGTAGGATGGAATTTCCAGGAAAAGGGCATTTGAAGTGTTATCCCAGTAGGCTAGAACACAATCTATGAATTACTTATGGTGTTGTTGCAACTGACAGGCCTACACACAACATTCTCTTGCTTAACCCAGCCCTTCCCAGTCTCTGCTGGGTATTGTAAAACATCACTGGCCCCAGACTGCCTGCAGTCTTCTTCCCTCGCCCCAGGGACTATTCTCAGACCCAGTTTGAGTCTTTGTGGAGGGTGTGTTGACATGCAATTAAAGGGAGCAGAAATGTTGGTTAAATATTTAATCATCCAAGATTAAAAAAAAAAAGAAGAAGAAAAAGACAGAAGAAAAGAAGAGTAAAGGATGGTGTCGTTTTAACGGGCACAATTTCTGACCATGAAGACATGTTTTTATGTGTGAAGGAGTGGAGAATAAAAGGAGCAAGAGAAAGAGACGGAGAGACAGAGATGGATGGAGAAAGACACATAAGATATGACAAGACAAAAGACCACGGAAACGTAGAGTGAGAAGGAAGAGAGTGTAAATAGCATGAGCGAGTCAATATGTTTTTTATTTCCAGACTCAGAATAAATGGCCTAAGGGATAAGAGGTTGTCTTTGCTTAGCCACACCTTATGAAATTATTAAAAAGGGACCCGGCATAGATATACCGCACCATGCATATACTCAGTGAATATGTGTCAGTCATAATCGTGTTCCCTGTTGAAACATTTAAGAAGGATGTGCAGTGGAGCATTTCTACTCAGGGACAGAGTTGCACTGTTGGCAAGAAAACATATCAAAGACCAAGGACTTGCTCAAGGTCATCGCTTTTTCTCCTCTGTTCTCACGACAGAGCACGCTTTTTCAGAGCATAACCACTTTGTATCGCCGAGCCTGAATCACAGTCATCTTCCTCACACTTTCAGATGTGTGAGAGGAGAAGCAAACGAGCCATTGTTTTCAAGGGGAACCCTCAATTTTCAGAGAAGCTGGCTCGCTGGAAGGTTTACAGAGGACATCGACACATCATATTATCATCAGAGTGGAACAACAGTCCTGTTGTTCTCTGTGTGTACAAAAAAATCTATTGTCCTATAATTTATTTAACAAACACAAAGTTTTCAAGCCGTGCAGCTTCCTCCTGGTATCACTGTTATTCTATTCGCCAATATGAAGAAAACAATAGAAAATATAGGTGGTTAAAGATACAGAGTGCAATATTTTAGTATTTCTATAGCATTAAAATACCATATTGTATTATAAGTTCACACTAAGCCCTTTTTGCCTGTGCAGGAAAAACAGTGAGACGTGCAGCTGGTTTATTGCTATTCCAGCCTATTTTCTCTGTGTTTACAAAACCCTGACTATCTCAAAGCTCTGCCCATTTCTACAATGTCTCAACCGTAGTTTATAATTGTTTTTTGAGTTGTGCTGTTCACAGACAGGCACACAGAAATACAGACACACACACAAAATATGGCACATTGTCGATGATTATAATTAGTCAGTGTGCCTTTAAATCGTGAGCAAATCTGTCAATTCAGGTAAAGTTAGATTCATTCCTCTTCTCTATCAGATGCCATCACTGTACTGTGGGAACATAATGTATATATATAGATTTTTTTTTGACTTCTTTCAAGAGAGGGGCCATGATTAATACTCTGCTCAGTTCTCAGCTTTGAAGAGCCCTTTGAGATGGGCGAGGCAACGCTGGTGCAAGCAGAGCCGTGAAGCTCTTGTTCTGTGCACAGCCCAGATTTCCTTCTCCTGAGATTGGTGTCTCCCAGGTGACTGTCTGGTCCAATTCAACCAAGCGCTGATGGCCTGTAAAATCCCAGTTCCTGGAACACTGGCTTTTAAAACATTCATCACTCCCTCGCTGCCCTCAAGGTGCAACCTCAGCCTATATCAGAGGATTTGACGGGGGGCTTTTTCTTTAGTCCTATTGGAAGATTTAACAGAGTTTCCCCGTGTTCAAAGAACAGGGTCAGGTAATGGAGAGCTTTCTAATCACAGTTCTGTTCTTCTCAGTGGTCAATAGTCTGGCTGGGTCAAGAGCTGTGGGCTCGCTGGGTTCAAGTCCCAGCTTACATCTGCTCAATTGGTGTGCCTCAAGGGTGTAGATGCTCCTTTGGTGCCTTGGATAATGTTGCTGTGTTAAGTCTAAGGCTATTTCTTTGAGTGCCTTGAACCATTTTAAGATACGGACTGATTACTCACAGCTGCCATCATGGAAATGTTTAATTTAGCTGTTTCTAACAATCTACATTGATTGTGTTTTGCTTTAACTAATCTCTCCTAAAAAAAATGACAAGAGCCAATATTTTGCTCTCAGTTACTAAATGAACTTATCCCTGCCTGTTAGTGTGCATGACTGGCTTCAGATGAGGTGATGGAGGGTCCTGTTCAAGCTTTGATTCACTACACTTCACTTTGTCAACATGTAACACCAAGCCGGTCGACTCCCATACCTACACAGAATGAGATTAGTTGTTGCTTTAAATCAGCCCGCAGTGATGAATCCAGTGTTTTCCACCGTCCTCGCCATACCTCTTCACAGTCACAAGGCTATTTCTTGCTAAATAAAGATCAATACGGAACAAGAGATCCATGCAGATACAAGTAATCAGGGGCACTTACTTATTATCTCTGCGAATCTGCGCTTGGAACAGGCATTGCCTTTCAGAGACGACAAATATTCTCGTGCTAAGACTCTTGGTTACAGAGACGAAGGCGAGGGCAGGGAGAGGAAAATGAGACTTTATTGAATTCTAGTTATAAGTGAAAGAAGGCCAAATGAAAAGGGAGTTAAAGTAACTGTGACTTCTGTGTCAAGATGTCATTTTAATAACTCTTTACATGCTCCAAGATTGTAAGTGGGAGGCATGGAGATATATGAAACTGTGCATTGTACTCAATCGTGTGATGCTGCTATCACTTTAGTGCAAGCAAACGGAACATATTTGTACTGCAGCTCTTCAAAGGTGATGCAGTGTATAATGCAATCGCATCGGCTGTTATCATACTGTGTAAATTCAAATGACCTTCTGGTGATATTTTTCTGTTTTCAAACACTTGAAGGGGTTCATCTTGATTCTATTTGCAAAACAGCAATAAAATGCATAAAGAGCCAGTTCAGTCAGAGGCTTGGAAGAGTAGATTGTGTTTGTGGAGTCATTCAAGAATGGACGCTAAACAAATGTATCTCCTCCCTGTGTCTGCTGACACTGTCTGTTGACACATCCTTAAGTGTTTAGCGTTATCAACATTCCTCTGGGAAAGTCCAGCTAATGCAATTAATTTTGTTTCACATTCTGTTTACATTTTAAATTGTTCCATTTGTGTTTTCACTCACTCTGTTAAATCCTCCCTGCAGACTTCCTTATCAAGGTAAATCCCAATGTTTAAATGGCCTGCCTGACAACATCAGAGCACAACAAACTCTTTTCCGTCATCCATTTGCTTTGTTCCTCTCTATGATTATGACCTCCACTGCACCGTCAACACAAACTCCTACTGATGAAGGGGAATAAAACACCAAAGGCTTTGCATCTACAAATCTCTGTTTTTATTTTTCTTTACATCAGCTTCAGAAGCGCAGCCAGCCAGCACAAGTTGGCAGGTTGGCTCATTGGTTCGGGAGTCTGACTAAAACAGCTGCCGGTTTTGTCCCTGGCACTGAGAGTGCCCAACACTGCTGAGGCAAGGGCATCTCACCACCACACATGTGTTGACGTGCTGCAAAGACTGGTAGTGGATACTGTCACTGTAAAAAAAAAATAAATTGCACTCACACACATTACGTATGCACACACATCCAGGCAGTATGACGACTGTTTCTTCTGCAGCAGTATTGTTGTATGAAACAAATTACAATTTTGTCCTTGGTACAAGATCAGGGCCTATCTGTTTTGTATTTCTCCATTAAAAACTGGCCAGCGTGACACAGAGCGTGGGGCAGAGCAGATAGCTTTCTCTGTATACAGTGGCTCTATGCGTGTCTGATATTAGAATTAAAGACTAGCTTGGTTAATTACCCTTTATCAGCGGCTCCCATCGGCTCCTTTGCAGCCCCCTTCACTGATCAGACTGACACAGCCACTGAGATGCACTAATAACATTGCTCATCCAAACAGAATTAAACCTGAAAGGCCTCAGCTATTGGAGGGATCCCTAAGGAGCTGCAGCTAAAAAGCCTGGAACCAAGAGCCATACAGGGACAGTCAAAACTAATTTGATATATTCCAATGGAACACCAGCAGAGGAAATGGATGAAGACAAAGGAATATTCTCCATTAAAACGACTGTTTTAGAGGTTATCCGATTACATGAGTAATAATGCAGCCTTTTGGAATCTGAATCCCAAAATGTCCATAATGTCTAAGCTCTTTGGTCCGCATAGTTACATTGTGGTATGAACACAATGATTGCAACAATCATCCATTGTATAAGTTAAAGCCTATTTGAAAGGGATAAAAGGCTTTCTAACAAAGTTCATGGGGGAGTCGAGTTCATTAGTGCTTTTGACAGGGTAGGAGGTGTGATTCAAACCTGAATCCCAAGGAGGGAGGGATGATAAGAGCCTGCGTGGCTTTTACTGTTAAAGCAAAGCCAACCACAAACAGGCTCCAGAGGGGCAGGTCTTTGGCCTTTCTGTCAATACTGTACCACACACACACACACACACACACAAAAACAAGCGATGAAATATTACAGCAATCACCTGCTTCCTGTTGCTTACCTCAGTCTCTACTACTACTTTTTTGTGTTTGTTTTTTATCGGTTTTTCTTCATTCTGACCCCCTTGTACCTTTTTGCTCTAAGTCTGTGTATCAGTGCTACTACAGCAGTTTACAGATGTGAAATACATTGCAAGGTTTCAGGTAAATGGACCACACACTCAGAGACAGCTGGACGGAGCTGACACAACTGGGACAAATATGTTCCATGTATCCCTATTCAGAAGCTAATAATACAATAGGTTAAACTCAAATTTTCATTTAGATTTATTTAAGATTTTGATACTGCCACACTGTGACAATTACCAACCAATGGCACATTTAATAGAGTGCCCCTAACACCATCTCTAAAATGCAACATTAGAATGTCTGAAGATGTTCGGTTGCCTGGTGTTCCCAAGATTTGGGTGTCATCTGCATAGAAGTGGTTGTGGATAACTGCTCCTCATTGTAGCATTAACAGATGAAATAACATGGGGTCAAGGACAGCGCCTTGTGGAACTCCACATGTAACTGTGACTGTGATGAAAGCTCACCTAAAGAAACAACAAAAGCCCAGTTTGTTAGATAAAATATAACCCAATCTGAGTCTTTACTTATCTTGAGTTTTCCCATCTGTGAAGGAGGATGTCATGATCTGGCTAAAGCAGCACTTGAGTCTAATAGCACCAAAACAGAAAGATTTTTTTTTCCATTCAGGGTTCCTGTGAAGTCATTTATGACTCTAAGTAGGAATATTGTAATGCTGTGCATGGCACTGAAACATGATTCAGACTTTGAAAAATGCTGTTGTTGTTTAACTATTCTATTAATTGTACGGAGACAAGCTTTTCAAGAATTTTGCTGACAAACATACAGTTGGAAATTGGTCTGTAATTGCTGAGATTTGCTGAGACCAAATTGCATGTTTAAAAAGAGGTTGCACAATCAAGAGTGGGAATGGTCTGCTCATTTTGCATTCCTTCACTGTACTTTTTTTTTTTTTTGCATTCATAACAAATGCACAAATTAGCCCGGTTGTTATAAAGTATATACACAAACTAAGCCTCACATTAACCAGATGGAAAGTTTAATAGCTTTCCTATTTTTTTTTGGCTTTTTATCAAAGTCATGACTATGAGCAATTACCAAAATTCAGCGAGAGATACAAATCATCAAGGCCTGCGTGTACTGCAGCAACCATCCAGGAAATTAAGGCAAATAGCAACTTTTAACAGTAAAAAAAAATAGTTTTTCAATATGAAGCCTGCAATCTTGGCAGTCAATGTTTATAAATTGATAGCATTAAGGTATTGTACTGAACTGTTTCCTTATCCACTGGTAAGAAGTTACTGTGCATGACACATATAGGAAATTGAAAATATGCAACATTCTAAAAATATGCTGCCCTGGTAAGTCAAGTAGAACCGTACACTGCACGACCTCGACAGTGACATTCTTCTGGCACCGCGGGGGTGTTTAGGTGAGAATAAACTGCCTGACAGACAGTGCTAAAAGGGGTCAGGAAGTCCAAGATTATTGATCAATAAATGTGAGCAAGTATACACGGGACACACATGGCCAACACAAACACACACACACACACACACACTTTGGTCTCTATTTCTTTTCACAAGAGATATACCATGTTTTTAGACTGATGTAGAATTCAATAAATCCTCCATCATCTTCACTCCCTCCCACACTGACTCACTCTAGGAGGGAGTGAATAATTACAGTGGGCAGATGCTGGGGCTTTTGAACACTATCATATCTCCACATCTCGTTTCTATCTGTTTTATTTTTTATTTTTTTGAAAAACTTTATTGCTTATTGACTGCATTAGATCCACGATTGGGTTTATGTATCCTCCCCCTGAAGCCGCTACAAAGCATTTAGCCATCCTTCTCTCTACATTATTAAATGCTCCTGTCATTACTTCTGATGATTTCTCTCAGGCGTCGCTCTGAAAACAGAACTCTCTTGTTCGCCTGTCCACCAGGCGGGAAAAGACAGACAGCGGAAGGGTGGCAGCAGGAGCTAGTGGAAGTGAGAGGGATGAGAACATGTGTAGTGGAGAGGGGGGAGAAATCTGATCAAATGAGCCAATGCCAATGTTTGGTGCTAATGATGAGCCTGGAGGAGAAGCCGCTATCCACTCACCAGATGTGTGCAAGATGTTGGCTGTGGTGATGAAGAGACGAAGAGAGCTTGGCCCATAATGGATAATTGCCTCTAATAAAAGTTTAGAGTGATACACAGAGCATGCTAAATCTAGCATTTGATGGGATGCACACCTTTTAAAGTATCATTTCCAATAGGGAAGCCGACAGAACCTTCCTCTAAAACCCCAAATCTGCTTGCAAATCACCATCTTTCTTTGGGCCCAATTACCATCTATTTACCGAACAAGGCATTCCTGATTGATGTGTGTTCATGGCGAGCGATCCATGATTCATACCAATGCTTTGAATGAATATCATCAAATGTGCTCCACATGTACGGAGTCATGGCCCTAATTAGGTCAATGAATTATTCATCATGTTACTATTCAAAAATTTACACCTTTTTCTGTTGTACTCAGCATGATATCGGCACACATACAAGATGGAGTGAGTCCTTAGGCACCCATTTGTGATCTATGAATGGACTTAATGAGTGCTGTCGGTCAGGGCCTGGTTTTCTTTCAAACAGGGCTACAATGACTGTGCAAAGGTCTATAATTTAGGATTCACTTTTTTTCCTAAACCAGTGTTTGATTGTTCTTTGTGGATCTTGATGACATTATAAATTAATTGTCAGCTGTTTATCTTAAACAAACCAATATTTGTTTGACCTGGAGCCACAAACATGAGCTGACATGGTCCAGCGCTGGTAAATCCCACTTGTGCTGCTCGATGAAAAAAAAAAAATACTACTACTACTAACAATCTAAAGTCCCAGTAGTCGTGGTGTTATACAACTCCTCCCTCAACTCTGACTTTTAATCCCATCCTTGTAATCTAACTGACTACTTATCTTAACCCCTGAGCTGCTGGTCTAATCCTGCCCGAGCACATAATCTCTGGCTACATGCCGTGTAATAAAAGGTTGAGATTCACATTTCAGCAAAAAATGGCGGCGCTCCCCTGAGGAGACTGTCAGGGAGTTAGGGCACCAAATGTCTCCCTCTCAATGGTGAAGTCCTCCGGCTGTTTATAATGCTGATGGATCTCATTCCGCTTTTCATCCATTGTACTTTTGCGTCGTTCCCTCTATCGCCGGGAAGATGCCAGATTGAGTGTCAGCTCCTGAAGGGGATCATGGACTGATTCAACAGGATAGGGCCCTCTCTAGCAATAATCTACACGATGGCCCTTGAGACTCCTTCTCCTGGCAAACATTGACAGAGCCATACGGTCATGTTCAGGCATGCACAAACAAGCCCTCACACACACACACACATGCAGAAAGACACACACACACACACACACAAATATGCACAGCCACACTACTCCTACCCTGTTCAAGTGCAGGGACGGGCATCATTCCTGCCTTGTCTCTCCCCCACTCTGCCCTTTGCTCCTCTCATTTTCCACCTGTCTCTGATCCTCTGCCTCTTTTACATTTCAATCCTCGGCCTGTTCCTCCTTGTGTTGACAGGGGAGTGGGAGGGGGAGAGAGAGAGGGAGAGAGAGAGAGAGAGAGGGAAAGAGGGAGTTGTCCCCTTTGGGTAGGTGAGCGATTACCGTTTGAAAGATCCAATCCCTTGCATCATACCTCTCTCAACCTTCCCTGCTCTCACATCCCTCTGCGGGAACCCATTTCTGTCTCCTCTTCACGTTTGGCGCTCCCACTCCTCTCCGTCTTCATCTCCCCTGATCCGTTTATTCTCACTTCACTTACAACTCTCCTTGTTGTCTCCCCTAATCCCGCCCATAAGTAAGCCATTTAATTTGACTTCCGCGCCCCGCTTTTGTTTGCCATTACGCCTCGTGAACCTGTTTCGTCACCGGGCTATTTTCAAAATCTCCCCGAAGCGATAGACAAGGCCTCACCCTGAAACACACGATCAAGTATTTATACCTCCAGACAGAGAGAAAACAATGAATAACAAGCTGCTATATGACAATGAATCACATATCACAAATAACTGAAATATGCAGGAGCTGGTGCACAGATGCCTGGATGCATTTGCGTGTGTGTTTGAGTGTATGTCACAGTGTGTGTGTGTGTTAGTATTTGCTGTGAGCTGCTTCCGAAGCCATTCCTGACAGCCTTATCTGGTTGAGTGGAATACATGCTGTTTCAGTAGCAGAGCCAGAGCCCACTGCCCACTGCTTAGGTGGAGGAGGATTAATCCCTCTTCTCCAAACCCACTCTAGTAAGCACCACTTCTCCAGCCACCCATGCACACCCAGCTTGTCTGTCCATGGGCACAAGTACCCTGTGGAGGTCTATGTGCTGCCTGGGCCCCTTCTTGAAGGATAAATCAGTATGGGAGCCTGCTTCTCATGTCAAAATTATAAGCACCCAGAGTCGGGGCGAAATAGATTTTGTACATGCCAGCACTCAACAGTTTCCCTTGAATGCTTCAGCGAGACAGATCATGCCCACATGCGATTTCCTTCATCAGTGTACCAACTGCCACATTCATTCCCCTTCATCTCCATGATAAAGGGAGCGATAATGTTATGGAAAGGGCAGCAATTGGTGTTCGAATGTAGGAAATTTGATACCGTCTCGCAGCTAGAAAAGGGAACGAAATTCCCAGAGAAATGTCTCTAAATGGGTTTTCATTTCCCTTTTTTTCTTTTTTCCAAATGGGAAAATGATCTCCTCCTGGTCCAGTGTCTTCGGGGTACAATTTATTCTAATGGAAAAAGATTACATCTTGAATTAAAAAGTGCTTAGTGCTGACCAATACACCACACAGGAATCAGCACTGAGACAATCAAAAGATACCCATTTCTTGCCTCGGCTTTTAATAACTTACTCCCATCTATCGGTTTGAATATGCATCTCATTCCACTCCCTGTATCGCTACAAATGTAATTACAATGGTTAATAGCTTACAGCAAGGGACATCAGTGGTGCACATCACCAACAGCAAGGACTCATAATGGCTCGACTTAGAGAACCACTTTTCTCTTGGACTACGGTTTTGTTTTGCCGCCTTTCTTTCAGCTTTTTTTTTGCGGGCTGCAGCAGGAATTCGATAAAACAGCGGTCTATGAGAGCGTTCTTGCCCCGGCAACGCAGCTGAAAGCCTTCATCTGCTTCCCTCGCTGCTGTGAAACAAGGTATTTAACAGGAGAAGGTCAGATGTAAAATAGAGATCTGCCACATGGCGTGACGAGTCTTTGATGAGGAAATTCATCAAAACCACCGCCATATCTGGCAGCCTTGTGATTTTTCTCAGTAACACTTCCTTTAGCCATTTTAGATACATTTTTAAAGGTGGGTGGGTGGTTGGAGGCAGAGGGTGGCAGGCTGAAATTCATTAAAGCGAGCTTTGCATACACACTGCACTCTGCTCTGCACGGATGGTTGCCTTTCTACTCAGTCAAGTCTGGTAAAAATTGACCCACATCATCCATTCCTCTGCGAGTCGGGATCAATGTGTAATGTGGCATGCTTTTTCCATTATTTCAGGGTGTGCTTGCTTTTGATAGTTTCAAGTTGTAGAGCAATTACAGAATCATCAGAAAGCACGGAAATGTGCTCGATCGTGGTCCCATGGGATATTATCGGGGTGTTTGTATAATTTCACATACCACATACCAATATCTTCAACAGATGTTAAATGTCAGACTGCAAATATTTAGAGGACAAGAGGATTTTAATCATTTTCCTTTCTTTTACCAAATGATGGCAACTGCTTTATCTTCAATAAACAAGATTTAATTGCCCATTAAAACGAGAGTGATACTCCAACTCCAACAAATATTTATAATTTGGAGCAGTTATGCCAAGTATACTGAGTCTGGAAAAACACACATTTGAAGAGGATACAGCGCAAAGCTTAAGTCAATGAAAGCCAATGGGAAGTTTACAAATGGCCCGAGTGAAACCAACCGTCAACCGCTCAGCCAACCTCTTTTATTTCCTGTGTGGAAATCCTGAGGTTTCATTGACAATTTTAAAACTGACATCTCAAAGAGCCTCTGCAATGACCCTCTGTGGTTGATGTGGGGTTAATCAAAGTTCACGTCTGTTCAGATCCCCGAAGAGGACTCTGGCAAACTGATCGAAGTTGGTAGAATCATTATGAAATACATGCTGACAAGGTAAGGCATCATATTCCACGGCGGGCTGAGCGGACCGGGAGGAAAAGAGGAAAAATGAGGACATGGATTGATATCAGAGCTGGATTCAATGTGTCGGGGCAGGACAGGTCCAGTCTGTATGTGTCTAGAGGTTCCATTAGCAGTCCCCCTGTTCCTGTGAGACCGCTCCCCACGCTGGCCCTTCATCAATATTTCAGGACTTCGCCTGTGAAGGCAAGGTGGCTCTGCAGCTGGGTCACCGCCAGATGTAGCACAGCCAGATTCTGAGCTGGTCCAAACACACACAGACAAGCTGCAGCAGCCGGCTGGGCTTGGCTGGTCCGCTCTGGTCTGCTGGATGGGCACACTGGAGGAGCTCAGCCTGTTTGTCTGTCTGCACAGCAGAGAACAGCTCGGCTCAGCACACTCAGCACAGCTATCCTGGCCACAGTCAAAGCATGTGTATGTGTGTGTATGTTTGTGTGCGTGTGTGTGTGTGTGCAGGATCCTTCAACAACAACAGGGAATCTGGAGAGCTGAGAAGATTCAGAGAACACCAAGCATGCTGGGTAAGTGTGTTCCTCTCTGCCAATGAAACCACATAGCACTTTCATCTTCCTCTCCTCATGTAGCCCGATACACACAAACATTGAAGCTTCTCAAAATGTCTGTCAAGTGTCAAAGAATACACTTCAACTTTTTTCCCCCTTTCAAAGCAGGTCACCCCACAAAGGTAGGATTGTTATGTTTTTTTTTGTCAAACATCTGTTACAGGTGTAACCTGCCAGTTTTACTGTGGATAGAAACTAATGAGCAACAATTCGCATTCTCATTTATTCACGTTCACACACACACACACACACACACACACAAAACATATACAACTGAGGACACACTCTATTGTGCACAGCAGGAACAGACACATTTTTTTGTGGATGATTCTGTTTGTTTCTCCTTTTTGATGGAGTTTCGTGTCCCCAGGGCACAGTCGGAGTATTGTGAGCGGCCATAGAG
>OMLF01005888.1:3460-15574 GCA_900302615.1 Holocentrus rufus | reverse complement strand
AAGACCTCCAAAACAAACACACATGCACATGTATGCATGCATGCATGCACACACGCACACACACGTGCACGTATGCACACACACACGCACACACACGCATGCACACACACACACACGCACACACACACACACACACACACACGCGCACACTTGTTGAGATTATGAGCCCCTGTGTGTCTTTCCTCTACTTTACAGTGAGATTCTGCTGCTTCCTGCAGAAAGACGACAATGTTTTGATCTTGAGATGCTGATGGTATCCCATGATGCCTCTGGCCATTATACTCCATCCATCCAAGCTACTTTCTGCAAAGAGATGATCTAGAGAAGGCCCAGGTCTGCCTGGGGTTTTAATATGATTATATATATAATCATATATCTGCATATAGCTGCATGTGTTGTAAGAAACCAGCACGCATGAAAAACTGGCAGTGACTCAGTCAGGATTAGAACATGGTACATGGAAAAGTGATTTCAAGGAGGTTGACCTGACAATATTCAGTGCAGCACAAGAGATGTGGTGGTTGGAACAGGCTTCTTTTCTTCTGAGTGTTGATCTCACCCCCGTGGCAGCTCGGCCTCACCTCTCTCCTCAAGGAGCAGAACCTCTCTGATCTATACTGGCTGGTCGATTCACACCTCGCTGCTGTCAGCCATTACCCCGACAGCAGGAGGGTTGAGCCCCACTGTCTCTTAAACACAGAAAAATTACCCCTTGCATTGTGTGAGACATCATTGTAGGTCTTTTTCCACCGTACAATTTATAGCCAGTCTGTTGTTTTCTCCTAGTTTGAGCTTTCTATATTTCAGTATTGACTGGATTGGCTCCTCCTCTGCCCTCCTCTTCACCTTTCATGCTCCAACACCACTGGAGTCGTGGAGGTGAGGGCTCAAGTCACCAGGGAAAACTCTTCTTCACAAAGGACTGAAACTGGATGCAGACATCGACGTGTTTCTTGTGAGAGTAACTCATTCATCCTTGTTCTACACAGACTCCTGTACAGCAATTATTCATTTACAAATCGAACTTGTGCCCACAAACTCTCTCTAGTAGTCAGAAAATTGCTCAGTGCAGCTTAAAGTAGAATTTTGTTAAAAGCATTTCATTTCTTGGTTGGTGGGCGGTGATTGCCTGACCCCCCACCTGCTGGGGGGAAGGCCTGGGCCTGAACCCCCCACCCTCCTACAAGCACATCTCTCCCCAGTCCCGCCGGCCCAGTGTGCTCCTATATTGCTGACCTTTGTCCCACATTAACATTGTTTAATCCTGACCTCTGACCTACATTACAGCCCTGCATTAGAGAGATATGTCTCCTGAACTAACAGACCATATCTTTCTTATCTCTGGTCAAGCTCATGAGGTGTTTGGTGTGGCAGTCGCACAGGTATTATCAATGTTAAATATGCCAGTCATAAGCCAAGATGTCAGCTAAATCAATGCATTTGTGTAGCATAGCCATGTACAAATTATATCTGATTCTTTTGTTCAGAGCATATCCAGATGTGTATTCAACATATTTTTTTCTACAGTATGTTCAGGAGCAATAATCTGGGTAATGTTAGTGAGTAGGAGTCCTAGTGCAGACCTGATCACCTCAGCAGACCTACAGGACCAGCATCAGTTGGCTTGAATTGACTTTAAAGGGCTTTTACCAGCAAAAGTCTTAACATTTGGAACATTGGACACAAATGCACAGATTGTAGATAGATGTTTCTATATTACTGAAGACTCATATCAACACTATCCAGATTGACTTACAGTGAATTCAACAATAAAATAAGTTATCCTTGATGCTTTCCTTGATCCAGAGCAGTCAAATGTCAGAGGTCACAGCTGCCAAATAAAAAAAAATCTCCTGTGACCACAGTATGATCATGGAGGATGGAAAAGTGTATGGGGAAGAAATAAAATATATGGAGCGATGTATAACTTTCTGTCTTTGCAGCGTCACTGCCATAATTCGTCTTGCTTTCAATGCCTCCCTCTGTCTCCCATTCTAATAAGCAATAACCTCCAGAATCCACCATGCTGAGCCAGCAGTTTCAGCCAACCCTGCTAGCATGACACATCAGCTCGCCAGTCATTTCACAACCACTGTATCAGGCAGTTTCTAGAGAGAAGACAAAAATACACACACATATCAGATAAACTAATAGAGAGTGTAGCATTAGGCTGGTTTGGGAGGGGTAACGGCTGTCTGGGGTGATGTAGGGGGGTTACGCAAGCTCTCCTGTGCTGCATGGGGAGGACAGGCGGGGTGATGGACGGCTGTAAACTCTGGATGTGCCCCCCCTGAGGCCCTGAGTGCTGGGGAGGCGGGGTAGGAGGTCTAGCTGGCCCTGCCCCGCTCCTCCTGGGCAACACGAGGCTGGCATACACGGTGCACAGGTGAACCTGCGCATATTTCAGGAAATACATGAACTCTGGGTGTTTTCACATTAGGTACAATTGCTTTGTACCGTGCCTGAGTACAATTGTTTGATTAGTGTTCACACTAATCAAACGAACTGGACTTTGGTGTCAAGTGTACTTGGATTCAGGCCCAGGTCTGAATCCAGGTCTCTGATGTGAAAGCCTTTGCCAGAGATTTTTTGTGGGCAGTCTGGAGGTCAGGCAGCCTGGAAGACACTGGATCTGTACCAGCTCCAGGTTGGGGAATCCAAAATTCATCAAGTCTTCAAGGCCTGTTCTGGTGGATTTGGGGGATTTGCGGAACCCTGCAGACTTTGTGTTTGAGATAGTTCATTACAGATACAGCCCTGTCCCATCAGCCCATTTAAATGAGAAATGTTTCTCTGATGTTGGTGGACAACAGCAGGACCTGAGCAGGGATCTAAATTAAAAATGTCCACATTGGGTTTGAGATCCAGACTGGAACAGTTTTAGATGAGCCTATTCGTATCTTTACGTTTTGTCATTTGACACTTTTTTGTCCAAAGCAACTTACAAGTGAGGCCTTGAAACTAATTAAGTGTGCGACTACAAAGAGCCAACTTTCAATATAAGTGCCATGGCTTGGCTTCTAGAAGCAGGGGTTGTACAGGAAGTAAAGACAGGAAAGGAATTTTTTGTTTTATGAGATGGGGGAGGGTTACAAAGAACAATAATCTAAAGACAAGTGCTAGGAAGAGCTAATAATCTGCAGCGAGATAAGAGCTGTAATTTGATCAGAGCATGAGTAACATAACATGCACCTGAGCTTAACTGAGGCTTAATCAGGTCTTAAGTATACTGACAACTTACTGGCATTTCATTTAACAACCTCAAACAGGGACATACAGTAGACCTACAGACAATAGACTACACAGATCAGTGCATATGGATGGTAAAATATACAGATTCAACAGTAAAGATTAAACATTCAGTACAGTACCTATGTTGCTGTACTGAATGTGATGACTATATGTGTATACAGTGTGTGTGTGTGTGTGTGTGTGTGTGTGTGTGAGATTCTTGGAATTCACAACACAGGTGCTTTGATTGGCAGGTGGGCCTGAACGGGGTGTGCGTGATGTTACCGAACCATATGAAGCTATTTTCCACTGTGACGTTATCTTCGAACATCTCTGTGTGAAACCAGATCTGGTGCAACCCAAAATGCAGTGACATCTTGGAAAAATAAGTAACCAGAAACCAGGACCATGCACAGTCATGATGAGCGTAGATAAACCTAAAGTTGGTCATGTGCCAAGAACGCCTTGGCTGGAGAATTAAAATAATAGTGAATGACAGCAGGGCTTTGCAGCACTAAATCTCTCTATCAGCAGGACGGTTATTGATAAAACACAAACCAGTACAGACTAGAAAACTCACCTGTAAGTTTCATACAAACATCCAGACATGTTCCAAGATTTTTAAAGAGGTTATATTAACATTTCAACATCAATAAATCATTCATTCATTAATTGCAATACTATAGTGTAATTAAA
The DNA here is from genome assembly GCA_900302615.1 of Holocentrus rufus. Taxonomy (NCBI): domain Eukaryota; kingdom Metazoa; phylum Chordata; class Actinopteri; order Holocentriformes; family Holocentridae; genus Holocentrus; species Holocentrus rufus. The sequence continues at coordinate 11,647 of OMLF01005888.1, read as the reverse complement.
CAAACACAGATAACTTTTAGCCTCTACTGGCCTCTATTTTTGTGTGCTGGGTTGGAGGGAAATATACTGGATTGTTTTATGGCACAAAACATGTGTGTGTGTCTCCACAGAAATGCAACTAAACTTTCTGGAAACAACATCTGATTTGAAAGAATGAAAAATCACTTCCTGTTTATCCTCTTCAGGGAGGCGGAGAGGGGACAGGAAGCGACACGGCTTATGGGAAATATGGGAAATAATATCTATCTGTCTATCTATACACTATGTCCACACACACACACACACACACACACACACACAGATAGATAGATAGATAGATGTTTAGATAGATCTCTAAATAGAACACATAGCATAGCACCTTTAAAGAAATGTTGTACTAATTACATTTTTTGGCATTATTGATCCCATGCCTGATTTAATATGATGATTTATTTGAGAATTATAGACTTCTTCCATTTTGAACTTTATTTTGTAAAATAAAAGTTGGGCAGAACACATCCAACATTAGTAAGAATAAATAATTGTAAATTCATATAAAGTTTATTCCCAGTCATCTCTCCTGTGCTCGCTGTGAGGCTGTGAAATAAAGCCTTGATTGAAAATGTCCTCAGGAAGAGATGATGAAAAAGATAAAGCCATTCCAGCTTGTTGTTTTAATGCTGCATGCCTGACAGTCTGAGATCTATTCTCACCCAACTCAACCATGGCAAGAAGCCTCACTTATAAAAGGTGTTGATGCAGTGGAGTTACACAATAGGCTTGCCAGGCCATTTTCACCCTGTGAACGTTTCTTTTTTTCCTAAATGGGAGCGTGGCTGGACTTGAAACACACTGCTGGCCTGCCAGGCTGACAGCCAGAGAACACAGCAGGGTTGGTTGGTTGGTTTGTTGGCGCTGGGCCAGTTACCTGGAGGAGACGCTGAGCTCCACCACTCTGCACTTTAACAAGAACAAGTGTCAGTGAAAGGGAAGATATTTCAGTGTGCACGATGATTTATGTTATCAATCACATCATGAGAAGATGCCATAACCCAGCAGAGGCTTGTGCACTTTACAAGTCAGATTTCTGGCTGCTGCACGCCTCCTGTGACTTTGAGGCTGTTTCCTTTTCATTTCTTCTACGTTCACAGCTCGGGCCTGACTCCTGGACGTGAGCTGAACAGTATGTGGCAACACTTCTGTGTGTTTTGTTTTAACCTGCAGATGGTGGTTTAGGGTTCGGTGGGTTAAACACAGGAAATCATTTGAAAACTTACAATGCACTGAGAAAGATGCTGCATCCGTGCCACATGCTGTTATGGTACATGCCCTTTGTATTATCATAAAGCAAACTTTAATGTCCCGCCTTGCCCTTGTCGATCCTTTAGACGAGAACCCCTGGAAACCACATGGGGTCCCGCTCCTTCCCTGTGATGTCACCTTGGATATATAAACCTGGGACTGACCTGAAAGCATTGGTTCCAGTTGTAACAACTGCAGTTAAAGGAAGTACCTCACGTCCGTACAATAATTATATTTTGGCCAAACGATCTCCACCTCGCGGGATGAGCAGAGATCTTCCTTTGTGTTCAACTGAACACAAAACTGGATCCACATGAGGACCGCTGCACAACCCAGCACTCCCTCATCTCTCCTGCAGAAGTGAAGAAACAAGCGACGACTCCGTTTCCTTCAGCTAAAGTCGACTTCGCTGTTTTTCTCCGCCGCCGTGCCGAGGATCAGCTGCCGTCTAACCTGCTGAGAGAGTGAGAGAACGCCCCGTCAATATCCGCACCCCGAGGAACCGGACTGGACCCAAAGATGGACGAAAACACACCCTCTGGGCAGAGTTAGGGACTAAAGGTGTTTTATTTTGAGCTTGTTGTTGATGCTTCTGTTAGTTTAAAGGATCGTGAGTCTATGTGGTTGTTTGTTGGTGGTGTTTAGCACACAAATCTGATTTTTGCGCCCAACTTTGTTGGTTTGTCACTGTGAGTGACGTCTCCAAACTTTCTCTGTTTGAAAAACCAGCGACACGGTGGACAGAGCACATCGTGTCTCTGTGTGATGAAGACAGTGAGCACACCTCGCTACGGCTGCAAGGATCTCTCTCTCTTTATGTTGCTTTCTCTCTTTCTCTTTCCTTTTACTAACCCACACACACACACACACACACAGACACACACACACACACACACACACACACACACACACACACGTGATTGTTTGGTGTACATAGTTGCTTAGTAGCAGTTGAATAACAGATGTTCATTGATTGAAGTGTACAGCTTGTTAATTAATATTGTCAAAGTTAATAAACTGTTATATCTTAAAGAGAAGTTGTTTGGTTTTATTTGCATTCGTATTGTTTTAAAGGCTGACTGTGAGAGTCAGTGAATTGAAACCTTCACTGTTCACTTCATGAATTTGAAATCTCTTAGATATCGATATTCTTAAGTCAACACCCTTCCAGACTCCTGACTCCTGATTGGTCCCTATCATTATTATTAATTTTAAGAATAATATTTATTGATTTTGATAATTAATGATTTTCCCTGATAATCATTGTAAAACAACCCTGTAAAACCCTCCACAGGAGCGTTTCCCTCAGTGGCGCCCCTCCTGGCGGTAAGCATCATACTCAGGTGGAGTGAGGAGGAGGTTGGGGTGGAGTCAGTGATGGTGACCTAAGTAACCCTTCCCCTAACACTTTCTTAAACTTTACCACATAGTTTTGGTGCCAAAATGGCACCAAACGCTGACTGTTTTCAGAGTTGTCTGTGCCCATGCATGCTACAGACCAGTCAGCAGTTGCTTGCTTGTGGCTGTTCCCCATCCATCCTGTAGAGGCGCTGCACCGGCATATCTGAAATCGCATATATTTCGTTTTGGGAGTCAGTGGCAAATGACCTACTCTGTTGTTTATGTGTGGGGATGTGTTTTATACTGCAGTGCTGCTGAGTGAGACCTTTCTCCCTCTAACCTGAAAACATGCAAGGGGTTGTTTGGTTATAATAATATGACTTACTTTATTTGTATACAACAGCATTATTGAATTTCCACAAATAGTAGCCAGGGCCTTTATTTCGCTCAACTGCAGAGGACACCAGGCCTTTATTGGAAGCAGGCTTATATTTGAGAGAGCCCTTTATTGTTAATTCCCTCTGTTTGATAAGTGTATTTGCTCATTTTTTAGTACAAAACCTGCTTGTTATCCGATCTGCTTCCATTTTTTGGCTCAACCATCCCAAAATAAAATTGACCGGGAGAGGGAGAAAGCAGATTTCCCCCTCTCTCAGTCATTTTTTTCCCCCTCTCCCAGTTTCCAGAGACTGTTGGAGCGCTGGCACTCAGCGACTCGATTTTTCCTTCTCCTGATTTGCCCTGTGCATGAGACTGGCCTTTATTTGTTCATGTCGACCACACCCCTGGCCATTATTGGAGACCTGAAGTTGCACTTTTTAGATATGATTTAAAAAACAATGACAGAAGGCAGATTGATTCACAGTCAATGTGCCATTACTGCAAATATCCAGGTGTGTTTGTGTGTTTTGTCTGTAGGAGGAAAAATCATCTACTTCTGATGTTACACATGAAAAGTTCTCATGCATCTTTGTTGTAAGCAACTGAATTTCATCAGAGTTGCACCTTGCAATTAAGTGAAGTTTGTGAAGTGAAATTTTTCACAATAAGATGCAACAACCAGACTGTAGTTTTATGTCACATAGTTTTCTGTCATGTCACCCTGCAGTTTGGTTCTTACTGGTGTCATAGCTTCATGGTCAGTTCACTCTGCAGCAATGTAGGTGCAAGAACTGCTCAGCAACATCTGACATGCTGACATGCTTGGACAGGTCAGGTGGCACATTACAATGCAGTCAGTGTGTTCTTCATAGCATGCTGTGTTTTGCACAATACATATTGTGCAGGATGCCACCTTGACTCTTCAGAGGAAACATTACAAGTATGGCAAACAGAAGCTGAATTGAAGCAGCGATGGTAGAACAGGACAACTTGATGCCACCACATGGCAGCTGGTGGAAGATTGTACCCATAGATTACATTTTCTTTATTGCATAAATTACAAAAGAAAATCAATAATGAAATGCATGTCTACTTGATTTATTCATTTCTTCCTCTGTGCTGAGATGAATGAAAATAGCAAGTGTGTTTGGATATGCTCGTGTTGACCGTGGACTGGACTAGTGATTTGTGTTGGTTGCTGCTGTACCTTTAACAGTTAACCGTAGGCAGACTTTGTGAAGTTGCACTACAACCAAATATCTTATGGCTCTCAGCACTCCACACACACACACACACACACACACACACACACACACACACACATTGCACTCATGCACGTGCTCCAAAGCTTTTTAGATGTTTAAGATCAGTGATTCCCTGAGCCCACTGTGTCTGGCAGATGAGTTGATCCTGCTTGAGGCTGTTGTTTAAATTCCACAGTCATCAATACAGTTGATTGAGCCTGATGAAATGTCAGGTCAGGGTCAAACTACACACATATCTGCTGTTTTGTGCACACTTTTCTCCCTTACGGTACAGTTTTTACAGGCCTGGAAAATCCTTGGATGTTCAGTTTGTGAATAATAAAATAAGGTCTTAAAGGTTTCTGGAAATGAATGTAATGGCCTTAAAAGAACCAGCGTGTTGTCTTACTTACAATATACCAATTTGGAGTCAAAGAATTTAACATAACATAATCCTGACAGTCACTGAAAAGTGAATTTGAATGAGACTGTTTTTCTTGCTTGTGTTGTATTAAATCTCATGTGTATGTTGCTTTGGATAAAAGCATCTGCTGTGGGTGGTCCACCTCATAACGTTAGTGCCTGGCTGTACCTGTTGATCTACACAGGAGGGAAGTGAACCTCCGACCCTGGCAGTGTGAGTGTTAATGTGAGTCAGAGTGGGTTGACTCCCCTTCCACCTTCCCCCTGGATTATCAGCCAATCAGAGAGCAGACCAACTGGGTTAAAGGTGACAGTTCGCCTGGTTCGCTCCCTGCTGTTGCTTAACTCGGCACCTCAGCCAGGCTTCTTTCCCTGCTGCTGCAGCGGCCCACTCATCAACTCACCAAGCACCATGAGTAAAATACTTCAAATGGCTTGGTCTCCCGTTGTTCTTTTCAGACCAAACAGTGTGGAAGTGTGTTCCTGGCACTGCTCGCCCTGCTCGCCGGCTGCAGCTCCCCAAAGGAGTTTCAAAACCGTTGATGCAACGTCCAGCAGAGTTGCTGCTGCTCCATCGCCCTAATGGATGGATGTACATTCAGTGATTAATGAACTGTCACTGACCGGGGGAGGGAGGGAAGGAGAGAGAAAGAGAGAGTACGAACAGAGGGTATATCTGAGGTCAGTTGAGTTTGCTGAGGATGGAGGGAATAGGAAGAGTATATAAATCTGTGTGCACATGTGCACAGAAATGCAAGTCAGGATTTACATGGACCAGTGATTGGGTTTCTACAGCAGAAATATAGCTGTGTTAACCAGATATTGGCATGATCATGACATTTCTAAAGATCTGATCTGAACATGTGGAGAATAACCAGATTAAGTGCATGATGCATTGATTTCTCTCTAGATGGAGAAAAAACAGTTTTGTCATCCTGAATGTATCTTTAGTTGGTTTTGGCTTTTTAAAAATTTCATTGCATTTTATTTCATTTGTGTCATTATTTTATATATTTTTAATAGGAGGTTTGCACATGACATCACACGCCTGAACCAAGGCCTCGGTCCGCCATGTTGGTTCATAGCATCCCATTCTGGTACATGATAACTGTCAATGCTAGTCATGTTTGTCTGTGCAGTTGTTGGGTTCAACAGCAACAGTGTTTGAGACAGAGGTAACGGCTTCTTTAGGATTTTCAAAATTATAAAAACCAGTGATCCAGAGAGGAGAGATTAAGCTTAATCTAGCGAGCGCTAGAATTTACTCATTTGTCTTTGCCTTGCACTTATGGGCTCAGTCAATAGGTAGTTGAAGTGGATAAAAACAACAACACTTTTTCCCCTCTTAGCCCGAGGCCGTCGCTGAGGTTTTCTGTCCTAAACGTATTTTAGATTAACCAAAAATCTGTAGGTAAGCACTTCTGTGAGAAGCTCTAAAAACCAGGAGAAGGAACTGTTTGGGTGAGGGAAAGTCACGTGAAATAGTAGCACAAAAAATCCTTGACATGATTTGGTCAAAACTTCCACAAGCTCCTCTTTCACCCTATAATAACAGCTCTGTTCAGAGCGCTCGGTTTTGGTGCTAATGCTATAATGCTAACGGTTAGCTGGCGCTAGCAAGAGAGAAAACATGTCGGACCTTCACAAAGGTAGTTTGTTACGTCAGAAGCAGGGGAATCAGCTCATGGTTTCTGACCTACTCAAAAATGACTGGGCTGATGTGCCTCAAACTTTGAGGGTTATTAGGCACAAAAGTCAAAAAATGGGTTTTGCATAATATATCCCCTTTAACTCTTGCTTTCTATTGGTTGTTCAATGATTAAAATCGCATTGTCAGTGTGAGTCACACAATGTTTATTTTACATGTGACTTTTTTGTAAGAGTACACATGTTTATATTCCTGCATGTCTGTCAGTCCGTCTCCCTGCAGCAACTGGCAGACAGATAAAGATTTCATTTAGTCTGAGGACTAAGAGCAGGAGAGGGAGGATTCAGAGATGTCGCGCTGCTATCTTCCTGTACACTGCTGATGTCTGCATGAGACCAGCTCCGCTCTGTGTGTTGACACACATGCACACACACATGCACACACATCATGTCTTCACAAGTACAAATGTCCTCACAGAACAGTAGTTTCTCAACTGTTGGTCCTCACAAGTATAGACAAACAAGCACACACACACACACACACACACACAGAAGTACATGTAGGACTTTTAATTAAGAAACACATGTGCATGTATATTTATGGCTGTTTTCTCGGTGCAGTGTTCCACACCCCACACCCACAAACACACACACACCCAAGTGCTTGTGTGTGAGTGCGTGTGTGTTTATCAGTGAGAGTGTGTGTATGTGTGTGTGTGTGGGTACATCCAGAGCATAAAATGACAGCACACACAAAAACAGGTCAAATATAGTCAATAATAAATTAGTCAACAATAAATATGATTCAAGAATTAAGAATCTAACAATTTAAGAAGAAAAATAATTTCATAAAAAAATGACTCAGGGTCACATACAGTCACATATAGTCTGTGATGTACCATGATGTGCAGAGTTCAGTGGCATGTATATATATGACATGTGTATGTGTGTGCGTGTGTGTGTGTGTGTGTGACAGAGAGAGAGAGAGAGAGAGAGAAATCTGTAAAATGTGTCATCTTGTGTTAACACTTTACACACATATTGTCCTGAAATCTAACCTATCGAAGCCGGGCTTCAGTTCTCCAGGGTGTCCCTCCTCTCCTCCTCTGCGGTGGGCCGGCTGTCCCGGCTTCACCCACGCCTGGCAGACCTCCAGCCAGCTGCTGGAGCCTCGCAGCCCAGCCAGGGGCACTAAATCCTGGGGAGAAAAGCATGCGGAATCACTCAGCTTATGCCCTCCTCTCTCTCTCTCTCTCTCTCTCTCTCTCTCTCTCTCTCTCTCTCTCTCACCACACACACACACACACACACACACACACACACACACACACACACACGCACTTCAAACAGACAATCATGGCAAATTGAATATCAGGAAAGATACTAACCACTTACCAGTAATAATAATATTATACCCTTACTGTTACCACCACCACTACTGATACTAATACAAGTACACTTATAATAATACTATATTACTACTAATATCAGTCATATAAATGCAATACCACTAGTACTATCACAACTACTGCTATGAAAAATACTACTTCTATTAATAATAAAATGTTTTCACTGAATAGTTTCTCCTCCTTGGGGAATGGCAGATTGAGTATGAAAGGAACAATAAATATTCAGAGAGTACAAATATTTAAAGAGTGTATTCATATCTCACAAGTATAAAGTATAAGTCAGAACAGAAGAAGATAAAAAATATACACAAAGAAACAAAATTCACATAGTTCACTCTGTGAATGGAGGAGAAGCAGAATCAGCTCGCACAGAAATAATTATAAGAGAAGAAATGTACCAGAAATCACACACACACACACACACACACACACACACACACACACACACAATTTCCCATCCT
>OMLF01005880.1:1933-12849 GCA_900302615.1 Holocentrus rufus | reverse complement strand
CACCTCCATCTTAACAAGTCCTTCAGTCAGTTTTTCTTCCAACAAGGTCAAAAATCTTCCAGTGGGATGAAATAATCTCACTTGTTTCCAATGCAGTTTCACTTGTTTGAGGAATTTAACAAGTATAAATGTGTTGAAACAAGGCAGAATAAGGCAGATCAGCCCACTAGGATCAAGAAAATGACACTTGATTCAAGAAAATTCTGGAAACAAGTTGATTAGCATTGGAAACAAGTGGGATTATCTCATCCCACTGGCAGATTATTGACCTTGTTGGAAGAAAAACAAGATTTGAACACTGAAGAGGAGACTGTGGGGTGTCCTGAAAGTAAAGCAGGTCTGCCACAACATTTTGTTGTCGTTTTTGTTTCAATCAAATTCAGCAGCCTGCGATCGATATGAGATGATGTGCTGAGAGGAGACTGAATATCCTCATTGTCTTTTTCTTGGCGGCTTGCCGTTCTCTGCCTGGTGCTGCACTGTCTGAAAGTTTAGGAAGGAGGTGCGTCTGGATGGAAATGATGACACAGCACACAGACGTGCCACGGGAATTTCAAAATAAAGGCACGTCTTCAAAATGAAGATATGGATTGATTCACTTTGCAGTGATGATTGTGGATCTTTGATCTTTTGTTTATTTTTTACTTGACCTTAATTCATTTATCCATCCATATTGATAGATGGTTACACCCCTAGCATTTACTAGTGTACACTGGTTAAATATGTGTATGCAACACAAACACACACACACACCCACACACACCTCAACAGACATGTAATTTGGTTGATTTGATTTGACAGTAAATAGTATCTCAGGAAACATATGCTACCTGAAATTATGTCTGCAGATTTAAATCCTGCAATCATTTCTGAGATGAGGCGTAATTTTTTTCAAAATGTTGGGAAGTCTCATTTTGGAGTGAGAGGCTTCAATTTTGTCAGGTCAGCCCGTCATTTATCAAAAGGTTGAATTTCACTTCCCTCTCATTTATGGAAGTTCCTCTGACTTGGTTGATAATTATCTGAGTAATTATGGGTGGGAGATGGAAGCACTACGTTACTGCCCACACACACACACAAACTGTGGCACATGTATATAGACATGCACACACACATGCCTACACACACACACATACAATTAGCAGCATCTTCTAGACCCCCCGGGGAGATCAGCGGGCCGTGCCAGCCGAGGTAAAGTTCAATGATCTCACTCACTTATTAAAGAAAAATCTCTTATGGATAAAGAGGAAAACGTTCATTAGTGCAGCCTGTCAGTCTGGGTCACTTAGAGCAAACGCAGGACTGAATACTAAACCCATTAGACACACTGAGTCCACGATGAGTGCATGGATATTTTATAATTATTTTTTAATTTGTTTTCAATAAACTGTGGCACCATAAACCCCTTTGAGACCGTAACAGTGATCAAGAATAATTATAATAAAGCTCATCAAGTTTATTTGTACAGCCCTTATTAAAACCAGTGTTACAGTGTTTTACAAGGAGCAGGTAAAAGAATCAAAACATGAACATAACAAGAACGAAACTCACATTCAAATACAGGGAACAAAATAAATAAAATTGAAAATTGAGTGCAAGAGTTTATTTAGATTAAGGGCTTATGAAGATTAAGACAAAATGCATGCAGGACCACCATGCCATGTTTGTGTTATGGATATTCAATTAGATTTGCAGGAGGGACATTTTTGAACATGTGGGTGGAGAGAGTGATTTCAATATGTCTCTGCTACACACCTGTGGGTGTGTCCAGTGGAATGTAAGTGTTTGCACTCCAGGTTAAAGGTTCGGTATTTTTCAATGATGGTATTAAAATGCTGCCGTGCATCATCTAAAACCACTCAGCACAACTCACTGCCAGCTTGAGCGAAGAGAAACTCTGCACAAAAACAGTCCAACAGGTCAAAAACCACAGAAATTCTTCACAGAGATTCAAAAATTCAGTTTCTTCTTCTCCATGTGAGCATCCCTTTATCCTGAGCTGACCCTGTGAACACCGTGTTGTTGCAGGTTGAACATTTACATGAAGGTAAATTCGGAGGTCAGAGTTCAAAAGAGTGCAGCCCTCCATCACTGCACCATCAATTATTTTTTAATCCCCTTGTCCTTTGAGGGGCTTCACAGGTAATTATGGCCCACATTTCTGATCCAGTGAACTTCCAGTCACAACGCTGCCCGTCTCCTCTGGGCTTCTTCTGCCACCTGACCTGCAACCTACTGACACTTTTATCTCTCTGTTCACTCTCTGCTCATTTAAAGCAGACCAATTTGGGATTAATTAGCCAACGGGACCTTTCTGCTCAGACTTGTGTGAATGAATGCACAATGATGCATTAGCTCTGCTGAATATTCATCAGATATGGTCTTAACCGTGTGTTGTCCTGAAAGATGGATGTAGCATTTGAATATTCATTAATATTGTTTTTGTAGCCTCTCCATCCTGACTGAGCACTCATCCTCCTCTTCAGCGCCTCCTCCTCTTTCATTTACACTATCAACACCTATTCACAAAGTCTTTAACTGCGAGCTGAGCAGCTCCAGCAGAGCTGCAGTGGGTGAAGTGTCCTGCTCAAGGGCACCTCGACAGCAGCTGCTGAGTGCAGGATGAGTGCTTCTTATGTACTTTACCCACAACGATTTTAATTTCGCTTACTTGCTTGTTGCTATTTTTTTACTTGCCATGTGTTTCAGGGGTGTTAGTTAACTCTGCCATGCTTTTGACTCCTGTGAGCGGTTTGTTATTTTATACTGGCGCTCTCCACTGCACTAGCTAACCTTCCTCTCTCTGCTCTCAGCGTGGTGTTGCACCCTTTCTTTACGGTCTTGCCTCTTTGCTGCTGCCAGACTGTGCAGGTGACCTGTAGACCCCACACTTAAGAAGAAAAATCAAATATTGATGGAATACTCCAATATTTTGGGCAAACTTACCCAGACTTACCCAGACTGAGACAAGATGTTTGATACCATTTTCACCTCTGTACGTCCACTGGTTCAGTTCCTATGGGTAGCATTTCATGTTAGCTTAGCATAAAGACTGGGAGTCATTAGCCTAGCACCATCAAAGTGAAAAAAAGAAACCCCACAGCTATTTTGAAATATTTTGGAAGATGCATTGTTCACATCAGAGTGTGTAACATATGACCTCATGGTGAGCTGGAAGAACATTTTATGCAGTTTGCACTATAGCGCCACAGGTGGTCGCAAATAGCGGTTACCTGTAATAAAACCGAATCACAGCATGCTGACCAAAAAAGTCAGAACTGTATAAAAAATTTACTGGAACAACAAAGACAGAAAATGTGATAGACACACACACACGCACACACACACACACACACACACAATTCACATGGGGAGGGCAGTGAAGTGGAATAAATGTTTGGTTATGAGAAGAGGAAGCATGACAGCCCTTGTTATCTCTGTGAGCACAAAAGAGACCCTGAAGAGGAGGGGAAATGAGACACTAAGTACTGAGGAGGCCAATTCCAAATCCCAAACCCTGCTTTGTTCAGTAATTTCCATTTCTTTGCAAAATTAGCTTCATGTGCAATATTTAGAGTTAATATTAGGGTTTGTGCACATTCATAAGTCTGCAGTGTAATCTTACCTGTACTGTTTTGCTGCAAGTCATCATACACATGTATTGAATTTTTTTGTCTTTCCCCTGCTGCTGGTGTCCTGCTGGCTTGGTGCATGTTGGGGGAATTCAGGTTGTGGGAGAATGGGGTTTGTACATTTTGGAAAGGTCATGAGGTCACCAAAATTAACAGGGTTCATCCGCTAGGAAGCATGAGTATACTCAGCAAATCACTTTGTAATCTGTCCTTTACATTTAGAGATATGTTGTGTACCAGTGACATGTTTGGCCTAAAGGTGGCACAAGAAGAAAGGCCATAGGACCATCATAATCAAGAGCGATCTGCTTTTGAGGAGCATGCAAAGTTGACATTTGGGTCTGAGAGGGGGTGAGGGTAGAGGAAATGTCATGAAGACACCAAAATTGACAGGGATCATCCTCTGAGGAGCATGAATATGCCCACCAAATTTCATCCCATTCCGCCCAGTAGATGTTGAGATATGTTGCCTTGAAGTAAAGTGCTGAATGGATGAACGGACCAACTGTTGAACTGTTGAACTGTTGAAGCAGCCACAGTGGCTGCTTCAACAAAAAGTTCATTTGAGATCCTGAGCTTACTTACATTATTTGACTACAGCTGATTTTATTAAATGGAATTTAATATCACATATTAAGATAATTCTTTCATAAGATTCCTGAGGGTGATTTGTGCAATAGATTACACTTACACTGTCACCATCAAGGAAGATGGGACCGACTTTGTGAATAGAAACTCTCACACAGACTCATAATGTCTGCATAATGGAACAATAATGTATAAATGAAAAGTATGCTGATAGTGCCCTCGTGTCTAAAAGTCTATTTATTACACATCATTTTCAATTCAACTCCAGCAATCAGAAACATTACTTTATGCTGTTCCAGCGTTTTTATGGTGCTCATATTTATTCATTATAGTATTTTGTTCTTCCTGAGAGAAGAAAAGAAATGTTAGTAATCCATTTCTTTCTTGTACTTCCCACTGTTACGGCCTACAGCATGTTTAAATAACCATTATTTGTAGACCTTTTTAATGCTTGTAGCATTTTATTTGACTATGCTTCTATTTTTATTGCTTATCTTCATATTCTAGTTGTGTGATCATGTTCTATGTCCTCTCCCTTGCTGAATCTTTCACTTCTGCTGCTGCTGCAGCAACACTAATTTCCTCATGAGGATCAATAAAGAAAAATCTGTCAGTGGGATGAGATAATCCCACTTGTTTCTAATGCAGTTTCACTTGTTTGAGGAAAAGTATAAATCTGTTGAAACAAGCAGATCAGCCCACTAGGATCAAGAAAATGACACTTGGTTCAAGAAAATTCTGGAAACAGGTTAAAATGAGGGTTCATGACAACCGTTTCTCATCAGTTAAGTTAAAACAAGCTTTTATTCCATGAATTTATTCCACAAAGTGAACATCTCTGACACCTGTATATGTGGAGCACCATGTTTATCACTATGGAAACATGAAGTCATTTGAGCTGTCAAGGGCTTATATTCTCTCATGGAAAATGGAAAACATGTTCCCTCGTGGTTTTCCATCTCGAGACCAGTCACAATATAGTGTAACAACAAATCCTCATAATTGTTCATGCTATGCACTCTCCCCACTACATGTAATGACGACCCACCAATAAGACTGGCAGCCTTAAAGATAATATGTAATTAATATGTAAATCCATCCATACATACATGCATATGTACAGTCCATTTGACACAGTGTGGCCCCTGCAGCCCCAGATGGGACTCGGGGGTTGGAGGTAATAAGTAGATCTTGGTGACACTTTAAGAGCTCCTCTTATCCAGTAGAGAGTCTGTGTGATGCGAACACTCATGAACTCAAAGCTGCCATTCAATTAGATACTAAGCAGTCTGCTGCTGATTTACAATAGCAAGTGAGGCTGCACACAGCTGCTCCAGTGTTTTCACCTAAATTGAATCTACTAATTGCATCAGTGGAATACATTATGTGACTGCATGATTTGTTTTTTCTTATAGCTGATATTAGACTTTAATTTTACAATGATGTTCAGTATGCACACACACACGCACTCAATACCACATTCAATTTCCACGTTGAGTTTTTCAAATGACTACAATAAGAAAATAATGACTTCCAAGCACTTTTCAAAACAAATTTACAAAGTGCTTAACGGAGACAATGAAGTCGAACAGAGATAATAAAATCCAACAAACTCAGACGGTGAAACACTCATAGACTCTTATTGTTCTCAGCCTGATGTGGGCAAGAAGGACGCCACTGGAGGACTTCAGGCTACATGTTCAAGTTCAAAAAGAATCCAAGTACTGAGATGAAACTTGAGGCAGGACCTCGTTGAGCCCTAAAAAAGCGGTCAGACCTTGAAATCAATGCCAGAATCAGAATTGTTGTTGCAGAGAAGCTGCAAAGGGAAAGGACCATTTTACTGCTTAAAAGTCAGGCTGCAGCTTTTTGCACAAGTTGCTCAGACAGGAGGAGCAGAGGGAGTTACAGTAATCCAAGCATGAAGACATGAAAGTCTGGATTACCGTATCCAGAACAGCAGAGGAGCCAAATGAGCTTATAGCATGTTTCATGTGTGTAAACTCTGATTATACAAGGACATGTTGTAGCTATAAAACGCTGGAGTATGTGTTGTCTTATGATTTAAGCATAAATACAACTAAATACATCACTGTGTGGAAGAGGCTTTATGTTGCTATGTGCTTATACTTTGTGATTTGACTTTTTGGCTCCAGCAGGTTGTTGTCAGAGGTTGTAAATAGACTTTGTGTGCAGAGTGATAAATCTGCTCACACATCACTCTCTGGCTGTTCGTAGACGTGGCCCCGATCGGAGATTTTATTCATGCTGTAAAACTTTTTATTGGCTTTTTTATTGGAAGTTTCACAGCATGAAAAGAATCTTTTGATACCTAAAGAGAGTCTTTCTCAAGTAGCAAAGCTCGTCTCATGTGATTCACGACGCGCTTTATCCTTTCTTGTTCTTAGATTTCTGTCCTTCGCCTTCTTCACAGCACTTCGTGATGGGTCTCTTTGTTCAAAGTGCTTTACAAATAAATTTTTCATCTTACAGGTGAGTTTACTCATGGCATCAATAATAATAATGATGATAATAAACTTTATTTATAGAGCACTTTTCAAAGGAGGTTCATAAAGCGCTTCACAACATGAGACACGACAAGGCAGAAGCAGTAACTTTGGGTAAAACAGTAACAGATTTTTTCTGATCCACAAACAAAACAGGACGACTTCAGCTCATTAACCACTTTATAATGTGGCCTCACTGTCCGATCAGTTCCACCATCTATTATCATATTTTTTTCTTAATAGGGATGATAAATTATTTTTCTCATTTAATATTATACTTGAGTCCTATCTTTATCATCCATCAAGATGTGAGAGCTCATAAAAGTCAGTCAGTGGAATAAAATGGAGTTTGAGTCCAATCCAGCAGGGCTTTAGTTCCCCATGTAGTGTAACGATGTCGTCTGGACCCTGGTAAGACTGAAACAGCTTCATGTCTTAATAGCAGTAAAGACGCACAGCTCCGTCTGTCAGACTGAAGCGATTTGCTATTCCTCGTCTCTTGTGATATAACCTTAGACTGGTTTAAAAATAAATACATTTTGAAAATGGTCAATTTAACAGGAAATGGCCATGCTGTGCTGGTGAGCTAAAAGGATCCTGTTCCTCGGTGCAGTTTGATGAGCCTGGTGGAGGATAAAAGGTGCAGATGAAGGCTGTCAATCAAACAGGGCTGTGTGAGGACAGGATCTCGCCCACTCTTACTTGTGAAAGTAGCTTGAAATCTGCAGTAAATTCACTTTTTGACTCAGGAGGAATCAGCTGACAGGCCTCTGTCTGCACAGAGAGGACCTCCGATGGTTTCATGATGTTCATGCACGACCAGTGATGGCAGTAAAATAATGAATTTTCCCATAAAGGACAGAGAAGAGGCGGATGTATCAGGGCAGGCAGCAGCAGGGGAATCAGGAGAGACGAAAACCAGCCGACTGGCGAGTGAAGAAGTTCACTTCTGCATAATCATCTTTCATCCTCGGCTCTCAGGTGGAGATGGGAGGACGCTGTTGCTCACTTCACTTTCAAGGAGATTTGGAGGACAGTTTTAGTTTCCTGCTGCCGGAGGGCTTGGAGAGCCGGCAGAGACGGATGCTTGAGGGAGCGTGTTGAGTCTCCAACAGCCAGGCTCGTGGTGACGCCTCAGAGGCGAACGCTTTAATGGGATTACAGCCGAGCCACTTAACATTGTCACTTCTCCCGACCGCTCTGCTGCCCCGAGGCTGACGAGGCAAACCGTGGCTCTGTAACAGATCTAAAGTTGTGATATTTCTTCATGAGGACCAAACTGGTGCGATCAGATCAGCTGATCTGTGACATCAGGAGTTTTCATCTCCCACTTCAGGCGACTTGACTTGAAGCCTTTACACACGTTTCTTCAATTTTGCTTTGAGGCACCTCGGTGGACAAGATAGAAACTTGTACTAGGAAAGCAGCAGTACAAGAAATTAGAGCTGAGCTCTCGTATGCGAGTGATAAATCAGTTTCCATCTCAGCATCAGTCATTCCTCTGTATAATCTGCCTTCCAGGCAAGTAGTACATAATTAACAAGAAGGTGGCAGATGCAACTATTTTTTTTCCTCATGGTATTTCTCTGAAATAAAGGCGATGCATCACTGTAGTTGTTGGTAACATGGAAGATAAAACACACACAGACACAATACACACAGGACTGAGGCTCCAGCTTGGCCTGATACAGACAGAGGGTCTTTTGACTGCAGAAGGTACCAGTTTTCATGCTTGTAAGTATTAAAAATGTTGTCAATTACCACTACTACTACAGTCAGTTATACCACAGTTAGTTCCAATCTCACATTTTGATTAGCTAACAGGCATGATGCACTCCAGATGCATTTCTGTACACGTATCCCTCCGCCTTGTTTACCTTCACTACCTGAAACTAACTGATAAAACATGACGGCTGAACAGTAGCAGCTGATAACAGTCATGTAGACAGAACTGTTTTTTCTTTGCAGCATCATTTTTCAGCAGTCTGTCATGCAAAAAAAAAACAATAGTACCTTTATAATAAAATTGTTGATCTATGGCTCCAGGAAACTTCAAGCCTGCGATGCAGCACCCCAGTGTGAATATTGCACAATATTGTGTTTCCACAATGCTGAAAACAGCAGGGAATTCAAAACAATGAGAAGGCAATAGAAGGCAGGTTTATATGAAAAGACACTGAAAAGATGATACCAGCTCAGCCAACTTTATACATCGATAAATTGCTCCAGACTGTCGGCACTTCTGCTGCCGACAGCTTTACTCCTGTGATGCCAAACATCAAGATCAAGATCTATACTGTACTGCATCTGACTGTTGATGCCTGCAGAAGTCCATAAAATCACAGAAAAACAAACAAACAAAGAAAAACATTTTTGTCTAAAACACACTGGACCAGCAGACAAAACACAAAAAATCAGCAAAACAGAAATGCTCTCACCCCTCAATATGCTCACATCTGTCCTGCACCATGGACAGAACTAGAAAGGTTCAGTGCAACATAAAGAATGGTAAGTGTGGAGACCCACAAATCTGGTCACATGTTTGAAATAATGATATTTTTTTTATTATTGGTTTGGAATTGAATATGCAAATGAGCCCCGCCTCCCTGCGTGAATCCACTGACATCAAACAAACACAATCCCTTTAGTCCTCCACTCTTCTGGCGAGGCTGTTTCCGTGTTCAAAGACCTCCTGCGGTGCAGCAAAGTGCTGCATGTGGCAGCCGGCCACAGAGGGCTCAGACTCACATAGACACGGATTTCAAATACCTATACAGTGAGTTCTCTGAGGGAAGAGAGGGCACTCTGCCATTTAACCTTATAATCACTGAATCACTTCACATTCAGTGTGTAACAACATGCTGCTCCACAATTATCAATGTAGTTCACTGTGTAGTTTCTATATTCCATAATTGAAGCTGTTAACAAAAAGGCTTTAGGAAAATTCTTTGAAACTGTAGATGTGGCTGCTCTGCTTCATAAACTTGATACAACAATAAAAATATTCTGCGTTCACGCTGCAAGTTTTCATGTTCGATTTGAATCGACGATGCTGGAAAGACACAGAGCAGAGATAACAGGATGTTGCATCTGTTTCTCTTCTTCTTCTGCTTCTTTCCAACACGTTTTGGTTGCAGTTTGTGTTTTCCAGTTTATGCTGAATTCAGGCAAAGACCAGTCAGGTCTTTCTGTCCAATTTTGGGTTCGAGGGTTCAATACAAATGGTAAGTGTATTTCATCCTGGAGACATTTTTGTTTTATTATTTTATACAATTGTTCTTGTTCTTATTTCTCTGTGTTTAGAAAAGTTGTATTTAAAAAGAATCATATCTTGGAAAAAATGTGAGTTGATGCAGCCTTTTTTCACACTGAGAAAACATCAGATCTGAGTCTCATATCAAGGAATAAAATCAGAACTGGGACGTTTTCTGTTGTTGTTGTTTATGTCGACTCCATATGGATTAATATGGACCACATGTAGGGAAACGTTCACTTGTTGAATTTAAAATCTTTTTGTGCAGGTCCTTGTAAGCTGAAAACATCATAGAGAGACGGATGCTTCTCTGTTTCCAGGATAAACCTGTTTGTTCATCTCTGTTATCTGTCAGGAACAGAATGGAAGTTCACTGCAGGTTCCAGCTAACAGCAGAGAGGCTTAGTGCTTAGTGCACCTGCTATAAGATACTGAGCATGACAAGATCTTTCTAATCCACAGCAGTGCCGTGAGTTTGGCACCACTGGCTGTTTTATTGTCATTTTTCTCACTGCCCCTCCTCCTGCATCATTGACTGCATGTCAGGAAGCAAAAGAGAGCGCTTTTCATCCAAGGATCTCAAATCAGATCAGATTGCAGTTATTCAGGGGTTTTGGGATGTAAGAGTGTCAGCCTTGGTGGATTACCTGCAAAGCTGAAGCACATGAACTGCACTCACAGTTGATGAAGAGGCTGCTGTTTGTTTGCACAGCGCTCTCTCCAAACATTTGTCATGTTATGTGTATGAATTCCTTTGTGATTCAGACAAAAACTGTGCTGTTAACCCAAGAAACTGAGGCAGAAAAATGAGCAGATTGCCCCTTTAGCCCAGTATTACTGACTGTTGAGCTGAGTGTCAGGCTCAGTGTGTGTGTGTGTGTGTGTGTGTGTGTGGGTGTGTGTGTGCGTGTGTGTGTGTGTATGTGTGTGTGTGCG
>OMLF01005852.1:14595-31619 GCA_900302615.1 Holocentrus rufus | reverse complement strand
TATTAAAAAAAAAAAAAAAAAAAAAAGAAAGATAAATGAAAAATAAAAAAAGTGTCCAATAAGTGGCCAATCTCTGAATCAATGGGCATTATTCTCCTTAGAGGAAGGCATGTGAATGTGACAAACAAAAACTGCACTAACACAGTGTGTCTGCTAGTGCATTGTATTAAGTCTCCAATAACCATGTGGACTTAAGATGCTGCAGGTCTCCACTGCCTTTCTCTAAAAAGCATTGTTTCATGAAAAACAATTTTAATATTTCTCCTAATTCAGATTCCAATTGACAAATGCTGTGCTGTTCAAAAACAGTGGCATTTTCTATAATTTAATTAAAAATTTGGCAATGGAAATTTTTCAATTCTTTTTCAGTTTTCTCAAGTCATGAGAGCACAGTGTCATGTGAGTTACAGGACTACCCAGACATTTTTACCTTCACATCTTTCTATAATTTTGTTTAAAGTATTTATCAAAAAATGGGATGACTGTAGCAAGTGGAGCAAGACTGAGTCTTGGTCAGGAAACAGAAGGGCAGGAGCGGCCCATCAGGACAAGGCACACCTCAGCCCAGTTAACCTCCTGTTTCAGAAGCCAAAAGTGATGGCATGAAAAGGCTGTTCATTCTAGACCGTAGCAGATATTCCTGTGTTAATTCTGGCATCAGTTGTGTATATGATTTCTATTAAGGATTTTCACTTTCGCTGGGTGACAAATAAATGGACTCAGTGAGAAGCTCATCACCGGGGCCCATAACAAACATAACAACAGCTATAGTGGAACCAAAAATCATCTGGGCTCACAAGGGCCCTCACCTGTAATAGTATAATTTCTGCATGAAATTGTGCAGGCACAGGCTGAAAACTGCTACTGCTCTCACACACTGACTCTCCCCTGGCCTCCTGCCTGCCCCACTTCAATAAGATGGATGTCCCCAAATGAGTGGCACTGAAGTAGTTTTGGATCAGACTCTCAAAGCTCCCAGCTGACAGGGTCCACTGGCTCTGGCCTCCATCCTGGCTGCAGCCGTGACCCAGAACTATTTGTTCTTGGTGAGAGGGTGCTCTTGAACCCGAGGGAAGACTTCAGGGTACCTTCTACTGGCTCCCTGTTGGCAGTAGCCTCCTGCGGTCTCCTCTGTTCTCACTCCATCTATCCCCATGTCTCCTCCCCAGTTCCTTTGCCTCTCTTCCCCAGGGCCCCTCACAGCCAGGACACTTGCACCATAAATGTCAGACACATGGTTCATTTCAGCCCCCTTTGACGATCCAGTGAGGATGTAATGTGTAAGGTACGTTCTAAACAGGCTACACACCAGGCTCTGTAACTGCTGCTGCGAGACTGCTTCTCAGCTGGCTTGACCTGAGACATCCTGAGTGGCTAAACCGTGTCCTAATTTATGGCATGGATAGATCATGGTTTAAGAAATTATTGGAAAAACTGGAGGGACAGCGTTTGTGATAGAAAGGGTGGTTGATATTCTGTGCTACATCCTGCAGTGATTCGATCGAAGCTGAGACTGAGAGATATCGACAGGGAAGTCTGGAGAAAAATCAGCTGAGGTCCTGATAACCTCTCATTCTTCCTGGGAAGGACTCTCAGCACAATGATTTTAAGTTTTTGCACAAATATAAAGTTGGAACAAGTTGGGTTGACGATTTGCAGCACAGGATACTCCCTAGGTTAAACTGGGTTTAGCTTGGCTGTATTTAGTAGGCGTGTAAAGAAATTGTCACAGGACCATATAATATAATCCATTATAACCTACTAAGTCCTTCTGATTACCTGTTGATCCAAGGCAAGTCAACAAAGATCCAGTTCACTGTATGCACTACAGGCCATAGAAACATACAGCCATAGAAATTTTGAGCATGGCCCCCCACCTGTGTTCAGGGCCAAACTATTGTCTAAAAGCAAAGTTTATGAAAATCCAAGTAGCATTTCTTTAGGGGGGAAACAGATGAGTTGGATTTGGAAAAGGACCAAGTTGAAAATGGATTAAACTGCTTCACTGGAACCAAAGGTGTTAAATTTACATGAGCAATGAATGCATTATTAGGCTCGAATTGCTGTCAGTATATTTTATTTGAATAAAAAGTGCATTTTTAGCTAGCAATACCACAAGTCAGAAGGCTGAACAATAATGGTGTAAATATATTTACATCTTGGCTACCAGCATATATGAACCAAGCTACAATCTATAGTGTACCAAATGGCCAATTTAGTAGAAGGGAGTCTTTACATATAACATACCTGGTCATGAAACTGTCTTTCAGTGGTGTAAGGGTGTTCGCATCATCCCATTTGTGCATCATTACCAAAAACAATTAGACTGGCCAAAATGCAACTACAAATTCCTCCGCTTTGGAAATGGAGGGAAACAACTTCAAAAGTCAATGAAACTAAAATTGTCCAGTGGCGTTTGTCAGTGAGGAGACAGCTTGTGCCTCGATCTGATTGGCTCTCTGTGCTCTCGACAAGGAGGTGATGAGGACGGAGGGTCCAGGGAAGGGAGCATGTTGATTAACTGCCTGAACCCAGCTGCTCCTCACCAAAGCAGGTCAAGTGGCACGCCGCCGACCTGGCCAAGAGAAACAAGATGGCCCTTGAGGCCACAGAGGTCAAATGACATTCATGCTCTCTCCTAGGTGGTGGACTTCTTCTCCCACTCCTGTAAATACAAAAAAAAGATTGTTTTAGATAGACTGACAATCTATACCCCAACTTAATAGAGCAATTCCTGAAAAATGTACCTTCATTGGTATTGGTCTCACCTTGGCTTTCTGCAGAACATTGACTTTGCTGGCTGCCATGATGGAGGCGGGTCTGTTCTTTAGCATGGTGGCAGAGTTGACCGGAGAGGAAGAGTCTCCACTGTTTGAAGACTGGGATGGTGGAGTCTGGAGGGGAGGCAGGGATGCTGCTTTTGACTAAGGGCAGAATGGCAGAGAACAAAATTCAGGTTTAAAAATGAATGAGCCTTAATGAGCCTTTAAATTCAATGACCTGAGCGGTGTTATCTTATCCATGTGGCATAAGATCAAGAATTCCTTGGCTCTGACCTTTTCCACCGCACTTTGAAAAAGGAAGCGTACAAGGCTTTGATTTCAAATATTTAATTTACATCTTTAGTCCTTTGTTCACCCTCATGACTAAACCCTTTTACACTGAGCTCATGGATTCTAAGTCTTATTTCAAAAGTCAAGACTCAGAAAAACACAATACATCTTCATGTGCAGTAGCATGAAATGACCTCATCTAGCCTAGCGATCACTAACCGTTTGCGTGTCCTGGAGGCTGCTGTCCAGTGTGGTGCCCAGCGTGAAAGGCCCCGCCTCCGCCTTCCTCAGACTTTCCTTTACTTCTACCAATCGTAGCTCCACCTCCACCCTGCGACGCTCTGCCTCCCGACACGCCTCCTCCTTCTGCTTCAGACAGCTTTCTAGGGAGGCCTGCTGCTTGGGATCTGGGTATAAATAGACGTCCGTCAATCACGTAAAACAGAATCATATAAGCTCTTAGCCATTGCTTTGTCCATAGACCGCGGTCTTTAAAGGGAAGTGCAGGTCTACCTTGACACGTGCCGAGCTCCTCTTTGATCTCCCTCCTCTCCTTTTTCAGGCTCGCCAGGCTGCTCCTCACCTCCTCCCTCTCCTTCTCCAGACGGTCTCGCTCATCAGTGTAGCGCCGCATGTCTGCCTCTGTGCGGTTCTTGCCCAGTTTCACCTCGACTGCTCCGTGACACCCTGGTAGTTGTACGAATTAAAGATAATTACATTGATAATTACATTTAGTGGACAAAACAGTGAAACCACAAATCGAGACATGAAAAATGCAAATATCTCTACTGCAGTAAAAAAATACTATCTCTCTGTTGCCCTTGACTGTAGAGGACGAGGCTTTTCACTAGATGGAGCTGTGGTAATGCAAGAGTAAGAGAGGTGGGGCAGAATCTCACACCATGGAAAGAAAACAAGACTAGCATTTATTTCATTCAGTAACACAGCGATTGAAAATCCCCCTGGTGTAAATTAGCAAAACCAGACAATAGCTGGAAGAATGTAAATGTGTGTTTTGAGGGGAATGTGAAACAAAAGGCTTGCACTTAAAATGTTGAGAGTACATGGTACTGCAGGCAAAATGCTTTGGTTTAATCCTGTGTAATATATCACCCAACAAACCCCATTGCCCCTTGTTTTTTTTCCTCACCTATGGTAAAGGCCCTCGGCTTCTCTCCACCGCCTGCACTTCTGCCCCGAGGGACTTGAGGGCTGTGGAGAAGTCCAGATGCAGCCTGCCCTCCTGCAGTCTGTGGGGGTTTGTGGATCTGTATCCCAGGGGGGTTGGAGCCCTGGGGGACCGTTAATCCAGCACTAGCCCTCTTTAGAGGGTCCGGGATATGGGGTGAGGTCTTCTGTGGCTGTGGCTGGCTGTGGGCCCTGAGCCGGCTCGGGGACAGGGGACGCTCTTGCTCCGGTTTGTTGCTCGTCAAAGTCAAGCTGGTGCAATTTGTCATATGTGAAGGCTCCGGCTCGGAAAGGTTAGCTGGCTCCAACTGGGATCAATGCACAAGATATAGAGTGTAAATACACATGCAAGTAAACACAGCATGATGAGAAACAACTGTTCACCAAGTGAGCTGGCCGATTTTCACCTATGGTTGCTCATAAAAAGATGTATATGTATATGTATCTCATATACTGTATATAATGACAACACTTTGAGATTCCCCACCTCTCTTGTTTGGCACGAGGGTTCCTGCTGTTCCTCCGTGGAGGCTGGGGAATGTCTGGAGATTTCTTTGTGTGGGGGGGTTTTACTCCCGCCGGATGTATGGAGGAACGAGCGCACGGGGATGAGGTCCAGGTAAACTCTGTTTTCAGTATCCTCTCCGGTGCCCGCTGCGTCCTTGGCATCCTGAGTGCTCAGTTCATTATGTTCCTGAAGGCTGTTCTCACTGTCTGGTAGGACGCCCTCGTCAACATCCTGGTACGGCACGAGGCGGAAAAATAAAATGTCAAGAGATAGAGAAAGTGAAATTGACGGTACGATTTCAAAACAGAGAGCGACCCCAACAAAAAATTTGGAAAAGTGCAACATGGAAGGCTGCACAGGCCCTAAATCCTCCTTCTTCATACAAAACTATTTGTATATGTATTTGTGCATGTGCTTGAAAACCACATGATGCAGGTGTTATTATTTTTGTTTGGGGACCTACTTTACTCACTAGCGCCAACACTTGCAAAAAATATTTTGTTGCTCATCTTTAAATGTATCCTAGTGTTGTTTACCTCTGGGTCGGCTCCTATAGATGCCACATCATCGTACAGCTCATCAGAGTTTTGAGAGATGGTAGGTGGGCTGTCTATGTAGGTGTTCGGCTCTGAATACCTCCTCTGCATCAAGCTAGAGAAAATACACAGGCACACACAAACACACAAATATTGGATTAAAATGTTGGGCCTCTGTATATATACACGCACAAACATATCCGCATAGAAAATAAGCATCTCACTATAAGGAAGTCTTGGCTGCATTGACGATGCTGGAGATCCTCTCGGAGTTGACATAGTCGTACGTCAGCTCATCCGGGTCGGTCTTCGTCCCTGTCTGAGACAGCAGGAGGCCCAGCCAGTGGCCCATATCTGCTGAGGACTTAGCCTGCAAGAAAGGAGAGGGGAGGACATGGCGAGGGTACGAGGACAGGAAATTAGAGAACAATAGGAAAACATATAGATCTGATCTGGTGCATGATGGCGACTCAGAGGGTTAAAGCGTGCATAACGTAATTGCAACATCATGAGTTTGAATCCAGCCCATGCAATCACATGACTCACATGCTGATTTGATTTCGTGATCTGCATGTAAAGTAAGCTTTTAAACACTGCAATAATATGAAGTGTCTGTTTTCGGAGAACTGACTGAGGATGTGATTCTGAGCTTTGCCCTGTGTAAACAAAGCGCACTGTGTCTGTCTGTCTTATGGCAAACATTCTGCAAGTCATCTTGAGTCTTTTGTGTTTTTTGTAGGTCGATACACTGTTGTGCAATCATGACATACTGTAAATCAGAAATGCCATAACAAATAAGTGGTAACACTTCACTTGAGGCACAGTTCTATAAAGTGTTATGACATACTCATAATGAATTATAAGTGTGGTTACTGACAAACATACAATAGCTCTGTCTGCCTAATCTAAATAACCAGACTAAATTGGACTCATAGTGTGGCAGTTTCATGACACAACATGCCTGTTCAAAGTGATAGCTCATTATTACAGTTACATGTAGTGTTACTTGACCACTACAATAATGTACATGGTCAGCATATCATTCTCTAACCAGGCAATAGGTGGTAGCCTTGTTAAAGTTTTGCTCTTTGAATAATTGGAATACAACTATGTATGACTCTATTTATTTCTTAAAACCTCCCTTCCCGTCCTCCTTCAGATTGTTTCTTTTTGTTTCCACTGGTCAAGATTTGTTTCGCTTAGCAAATTCTGGACCAGGAAAGTAACTATCCGTTTCCGTTTGTGGAACATAGTGGGGGAAAAAAAAAAGATAAATGTATCAGAAAGGCTGTAAGAATAAACAAAAAATTCCACTGGCTAATGCAAAATATGTACTGTAATAGGGTGGTACTGGAAGTTTAATGAAAAAGGGCGTTGCATTAGACCCCGAGATCCCAGTGCATCCCCACCCTTCACACACACACACACACACACACACACACATACTCATTCATATAGTATGCACACAAGCACCCAGACCAACCTTGCGTGCACAGAGACGCGCATGTACACATTACATAGACTTTGATCTGTGACTTTGATCTCAGTAGAAAGGGATTTTCATGTGAGTATACGTAGTGTTTAGTATTCGTGAGAGGACCTCTGCGCCGGCCTCTTTGTGAAATGCTAACATGTGGTTTCTGCTGCAGACGTTCGCTGTGCTTCTTCCTCAGGACCAAAGTGACCCATCCTATCAGGGGGTCCACACCCTCTCCTATGGGATCCAGCTGAGCCGAACTGTCAGCTGAGGAAAACCCTGAACTGGGGACAGAGGATGGACTGGAGAGCTTGTGTGTGTGTGTGCTTGCTTGCACGTGTGCGCGTGTGGTTATGGGTATTTGTGGAGGCACGTATGTGTGCAAGTGTTGAGACAGATATTGTGGTCAATCATTTTTGGTATACAGCTGGTGTAGGTTGTTACCCACTAATATTCACAGATGTTTACAGCCTGACAGCCCTCCTTTTGGCTTAAAACCTTTTCTCAGTAACGGCTGGGGGAGAACTGACGTCACTGAAGAACAGTAATTTAACTTTATCTGTTTTCTGCATTGTGACAATGTTGCACGCAGGTTTCATACTGAAGCATTCTCGCATACCCTTAACCCGAAGATCTCTGCACAAATATGGCAAAATTGTATCAAAGACAGCAGTTGTTTCCATTTTCTTGTACCTCGAGGGTGGCGAGCTGCGTCCCATCCATGTCAATCCTAAATGTATAGAGGTGCTCTGGGCTGGGGTCCGGCACGACGCTGCAGCCCTCCAGGGTCACGGACGGCTGGCTCACTTTGGTCTTGCCCTTGTCCAGGTAAAACCACAGCTGGCCATTCTTGATAAGACACCAGCGGGTTCGCCACTGGCTGTTCACCAGCACATTGAGGTAGCCTGACAGAGGAGAGAGGAGGCGTACAGATCTGCATAAATATTTTGATGAAGGTTTTCAGTCAACCGGGTCAGGGTTCATCTACAAGCAGTAAGTCAAAGAGAGATTGAGACGTCTTCCTACTTGCTTGAGCTTCCTGAGAAACATCTTCAAAATTAGGCAGAAAGTTCAGTTACTTTTGACTTACTTCTTGCACATACATCTGCATAGGAAGTGATTGTTTTGGAAACCTTTAGCCTATTAAAAGGTTTCCAAAAAATGAGGGCAGGGTGTTTCACCCCATCAGGAAAGTGAGCAGATACCTCTCAACATCTTGCATTGTTGATGCACAAGGTTGGATGATGCATTATTGCTAAAATGTTATATGATAAGTGACAATTTGGCAGTTTAGTGATATATGTAGATTTTTATTCACCTGAGGTATCAATAGATTTCTCTGGGCTATCTAACGAGGAAGACTTCTTCTTGCCGATGTTCATGAGGTTGCTGAACTTGAGACCTGCGCCGTATTTTTTCTTCACTGTGGAGGGAAGAAGTTTAGGGCAAGATTAGCTGAGGTTTCACCATAATTACTGAAACATGAATGATACTTGACATGACATTTTGAGAAGGTGTCAGTGAGAAAATCAAATTCTGAGAATTTAAGCTGAGAAGAAGCTCACCATCTTTGGTTTCCGGAGTCTCAGCGTGGCTGTCAGTGCTGCTGCCGCTTTCTGAGGCCACCGAGTATCTCTCACTCAGCTCCCCCTGGACATTCATATCTCCATTTTAGTCATTTATTGTGAGGATTGACAGAAAATCAAATCACAAGCTGACAGAAAATCAGTAGCTGTTTGTGAGCCCAGTGATTCATGTATACTGCCAAGCAAAAACACCCTTTGTCTTGACTGTCGAGGGCAAACATGATATATATAGGAGGAGCATGTTTTATTCCACTGCTCACCAAATAACAATACTCATGTATCAATAAAGCAAATAAGTTAACTATAAAAAAGTGCAAAGGATACTTTTCATTACAAAAAGGAAGAGGGTTTGGACCAGTATCTGCCTAAAACCCACAAAAGTGATGCTTAAGTGTACCTTAGTACAGATGAGCCTCGGGGAGTCAGACACAAAGTGCTGAGAGTCACAAGTCTCAGCTGGCCTGGGACTTATCTCCTGGATCACCTGCAAAAAAAGTCATTCATATATTCATATATTTTTAATTCAGTCATTACAAATGTTGCATGGCTTATTCTAGGATGTTATTCTAGGCCAAGATCATTGGTGCTTTGACTCAGCCTTCCTGTCTTATCACGAATTAATAGAGAAACAAGCCTCTGCCTAACATTTTCTCTATCACTCCACAAGAGGAGTAATGAGTCTTTTAGGATGTAAAAAGAGCGAGGCCTTCATGGTGCGGCTCACCTTCAGCCACTGCTCCGTCTGCTCCTTGCTCTGCAGGCCCAGCACGATGGCCTCCCCTCCCACAGGAATGATCTTCAGCTTGTGCTCCTTCCTCTTCAGCTGCTTCTCCTTGTAGACCACCGAGCAGCCCAAAAGGCTCACGTCCAGCAGCGGGGTCTGCTCTTTGGAGCTCTTATAGCACTGAGGGAAGAAAAAAAGGTCGGGTTAGCTTGGTGAGTAAAGGAATAATCAATAATAATATATGGGGCTAAAGACATTTATTCACTCTAAAACAGACTTTCTGAGCTTTTGTTACACAGGCTGGGCGTGTGACAATGAAAGTGATTTTCAATGTTGGTCATGCTTGTTTGTTGTCGTGTTTAAGGAACAGCGGCAGTGTGTTTCAATATTGCGAGAGTGGGTTTTACTTCCTGTGTTGGACGCAGCCTGAAGAACCCCATACGGTTTTGTGCTGACATGTTCAGGGGAACTGTCACACATTTCTGCCAAGACTTGAAACCTTAGTTAAGATAAGCCAAGAGTGAGTAACGTGTGAAACTCCAATGAGCAAGGAGCAATTCTGAAGAAATGTTTTCGAGTAAAATTCAGATTAATTTACTCATTCGGATGAGCCACTGCCAATAAATGACACAAAATTAGTCAAATGTTTTTAGTCAGAAGTCAGTAGTCAGTAGTTTTAGGTTTTAGTCAAAATAACATAAAGGTGCGAAGAATGACAACTGCAGTTCAAATGTATTATTATTAGTATTATTACTTAATGTATTATTCTCTTCCTACTGGAACAGGGCAGAAACATTAATGAAACAAAGACTACACTATCCCACTAGTCTCTTTGTTTACATGTTGATTTATTGGATTAGTGGTACTTTTCCACTCTAAAACCAAGCGACCGAACTAGGACAGCATGTGATAGTTTTGAAAGTATTTTGAAGGTTTGCTTACACTGGCATCATCTGTAAACACTGCACTTCTATTTTGAGTTACGGTGAAATGATACAGTTGCAAAGAGAATATTTTCCATCAACAGACTCTACCCTTTGTGAAACCTCTGTGCACATAACCATAATTGATATACAGGAAACGTCACAGCGCCGGGGCTTTGTAATTGTGATGTTCACGCGGTCCTTCACCCACCAGGAGACGCTGGTCCTTGATGACACACAGCTGCTTGGCCCACTGGCCCAGCCACTTCTTCCGCCACAGGAAGGCGCAAATCCGCGCGTCCTTCATCAGCTCGATGGACGCCTCCGCCGACGGCCACTGGTGCTGCGCCGACGGCGACTTCCCCCTGGTCACTTCCTCCTCATCGTAGGACTCATACGAGCTGCTGACCGCCTCCCCGTCATCTGAGGGGGTAAACAGAGGAGAGGGATGATGCCACGTTCTGAGAAACAAAAAATCAGGGGCAGAAGTCAAAGGAGGTGAAATGAGGAGGCGTGACAAGACCGCCGTAAACATTGGCTGTCTCCTGGTTTGACATCCTTTCTATTTTTCATACCCTCCCGACATTGGAAACTGTCCAAACTTCGCCATCTGCCAGTTTGAACAGAGATGGAGAGCAGACTTTGAGCGCTCATTGCACTGCAGGATGGACTTGAATACCAAATGATGTCAGTGTAGGAGGCATTTTCACCCCTGGATCAAAGATGATCTCTCCATGATTCTGGGGCTACAATGAAGCGGTGAAGGTACTGATGAAATATGACGACAAGAAAAAGAGACAAAGGTACAAGGACAGGACTTAAAATGGAGAGGGAGTGAGGAGATGGAGGAGGAGGCGGTTGTTGGTGGATGATTCTTGTCACAGGTCTTGGCTGAAATTTGTTTGTTTACATGCAGGACCCCGATCATGCTGTACTAGTAGAAAACATGCCCATTAGCTCATGCTCATTCTGGTTTGTTCCTCAAGCAACTGCAAGCGCAACATATGTGCAACACACACACACACACACACACATAGATAGGTAGGTACCCCTGGTGATAACAGCATAAACCACACTGTCAGAGCTGTGCACTCGCATCCACGGGCCTGAGCGGAGGCCAAACCTTTCCAGGTCTACGAAACGACAGAGAAACGTGAAGAAAGCAGAGGAAGAATAAGAAATATGAAGAGAGAAAAAGAAATTTAGAAAATCTGTACAGAAAATGCAGCTACAGTTGTATTACATGTGAATAATTGGATCTCTTATTTCAGCAAGTATAGGCTGTGAAACACAGGATATTTTTTTTATCACCTTAAATGAGCTTTAGGGTGGGGTAAGGTGTCACTGTCAGTTACAGCATCAAGCAACACCTCAGATTCTTTTGCCCATCAGTGCTGCTCAAAAAGTTGATTCCCGTGAAGGGCAGGTTACCTCAACCCAACATGTGTGAAAAGCCACAACAACAAGAAGCTAGAAACATACTGTAATCTAACTTATATGACCTGCATAATGTGACCCTAATTATATTTTTCTAAGTTTTTAAATAAGTTATTATACTTCAGCACTGCCAAGCTGGCAGTGCAAAGGCAGCTAATATAGCTAATTTGCTACTGATGAACTCATACTGATACTGAGCTAAAAAAACATAACATGTACTGCCAAGATGATTTATCACCTAAAATAACAGTACAACATCCTCAAAAGAAGTCTTATTCTGTGAGAGCCAAGTCTGTGTCTCTTTCACAATACTACTGGAAAAAAACACAAACACAGAAAATTGGTTAATATTAACCCTAATATCAACACAGGTATTGGATCCAAAAAGAATTCACCAGTTGGGCCTAGCTGAGCCTGGTTTCTAAAGTATATTACGATTGAAAACCGTGACATTTTCATGAGCTGCTATGAAACAGGTATTGTCCTCCACCGGGGTTATTTTTGTTTGGCAAAAACCCCCGAGGCAACACAGGACAGGGCAGAGAGGCCAAAAATAATCCGGCTACTGTATGGAGTGGCTGTTTGTTTTCCTTTTTCTTCCAATCTCTGCGCTGCGTCCCGTGGTCACTGCTCCTTCACTCTCGGAGGACAAGATACCGGGGAACAAAGGACACCCCTGTTCTCCCCTCTGTCTTTACTCCCTCAGCCTCTCAGTCTCTTTCACTGTCTATTTTTACATATGCAAGATAAAAAACTGTAAAGACAATGCTAAATGCATTGGACATACTAAAGAAGACAAGTGTCATAGTAAATTTTAGGAGCTGGAGAAAGAAAAGGAAAGAGAAATAAGATACAAATAGAGTAATTCACAGTGGATTCATGTGCATGGGAGGAATAAATATGGCAAATCTTTTATATTTTTGGGCCAAATATGGCAGCTAATTCTCCATGTTAAGATGCCAGTAAATGTTATTTTACCTCAAACTTTCATAAAACAGTTAAAAGTGAAATACCATAAATATAGAATGCATTGGACCACATGTAAACTCTATTATTTATTTATTATAAAGAATGCATTGAGCAGATGGCTTGGACTGAGCAGGGGTCTTACCATTGACAGTTTCCTCATACGGCTGGGCCTCCTCATAGTAACTCTCCACACAGTCCATACAGGCTGGAGCCGGGACTGCAGGTAAGGGGAAAGGCTCCCGAGTCACCACACCCTGCAAGACCACACAAGAGCAGGGAGAGAGAAGAACAGTGCATATTATTAACTTCAACTCAATAACAAGCTTTTGGACGATTGTCATTACTCTTTTCATGGAGCTATAAGCGCCGTATGGGATGATTTTGAGTCAGTTCAATTTCAAGCATGATAAAATAAAGTATCGTCATTCCTTTAAAGAGAGGTTAAGAAAGATGTCAGCCAGAACCGTTTGTCATCATGGCTGTGACTCTGGCCCTGGATGCTTTCTGTTGTGTGAAGTGGAGTCATAAAATGTGCCACCAACTGCACGCCACTTTCACTTTCTTATTTTTAAAGTCAAGTGGCAAATTCACTCGAGTAAACAATTTCATCTCACTTCCTGCCTGAATATTTAACCTTCTAAGTCTCACCCCTTGTTATTCTCTGTCCAAGGGGCGACTGCAACTATGTCCTCGCTTTGGAGGATTTCATTTTCTTTCTGTCCAAAACAATTGCGACACAAATAACTGGGTTTTTATGAACACTCTAATCTCTCCTTAAAACTTTATTTTTTAAGAAAGATTTTTTTTCCTCTGGGTGAATTTTATTTCATTTTATTTATTTTATTATTGTATTGTATTTCATTTGATTATTTTTCATTCTTTATTTTTGTTAAGAAATGGCTAAATAAAGTTTATTATTAGTATTATTATCATTATTATCATTGTTGTTATTACTATTACACTGATGAGGTGAATCCAGGTAAAAGCCATAATTTTTTTTTATCAATTTCCCTTCTTAAATCTATAACAATCACAATGACAGAGACGTAGATGAAGAGAAACATAAGCTCGAGATTCTTTTTCTTTTGTTTTTTTTAGCTTTGAGACAGAAATGTGGATTGTTCAAATGGGGGTGCAGTTCGATCTCAGGAAAATGCCACTAATATTTTGTGTATTCAGTGTAGCTATGTCCTTGAGGCTAAAATATCCAAAGTAATGATACAAACAACACACAAACAGAATTAATGTGTGTTCTTCCCCCAGGCTCAACATTTGGCTAATCCACCTGTGCACGAGTGAGCAGGGAATTCCTCGTGTAACCAAACCTAGCCTGACCTCACCCATGTGTACTGGAGAGAATTACATTTTTTCCTTTGGGGGAGTGTGTGTGTGTGTGTGTGTGCCTGCGTGTGCACATGTGTGGGCTTCTTGTCTCCTGTGTCTGCTGTGGTACAGTCTCGCTGTCTATCTGCCCTTGATCTGCCCCAATATTGCTGGAAACCACCAAACTGTCTGCTGCGCGGCTGCCTGTGTGGGCCTCAATATCCCGACTGAGAATATTTTCATGACTGTTAGATTCAGCAAAAGTCAGTATATCAGCCTCATGATTTACAGCGCACTGTGTTTCCTTATTATTTAAACTCCACACCCACAACCTTTCATGGGACAAATTTATGATAATGTCCAGTCATATCACATTATGTATGATGTTCTTGTAATTGGAAGCTGGAAGCAAAAATGTTCTCCCCTGGAATGAAAGAATATTTGAAAATAAGTGGATCTTCTTAACATGATACATTCACCAATAAAATCAAATTGTATCAGCAGATTGGCATGACTACTAATTTAATTTAAGGGTGCAATGAGCAAGGTTTTTACTGCCCCAAAGCACAAAATGGCTATGATATACTTGTAGGGGTTTGATAGGGTTGTTGATCAATACCAGTGACTCTACAACGGCTTTGCCATGTGCTAAGAGTTCTGGTTTTCAAAACTCACTTTCTGATACTCATTTTGGAGCAAAAACTCCCCACCTATTTGAAATCCAAGACAATCCCAATCTCCCCATCCTCAGGGCGCAACTGTATGTGGTATTGTGGTAAGTGGTATTGGTAGCTAGCAGATGGTCACATGTGTGAGTTTTGCCTCAGTACAGACATATTGAAAGCCGCAATTGTTGAAAGGCGATTTCTCAAAATGGAAATAAAGAGTTGCCACTGATAATGAAACTAAGAAGTGAATCTCCTCATTGTGAAATGTTTGTTTCCTAGATGAGGAAAGACAACATTTATTTGGCAAAGATGTTAACGATGGAGGTACTAAAGACTTTCTTTGGAAAATAATTAATTGATTGGCCAATCAGAGAAGTAAGTTGCTTAGTTGTTATATTTGTCCCCCTTCCAAAGATTTTAATTGATGGGATGGGGCAATATGACAAAAACTTCACAGATTGCATTACATTGGTTTTCAAATATTCTGTTGACTTGTCACATGAACAAATCATATGAGACAAGTCACCTGAGGATTGAGAGCATAATGTTACGTAAGTGTGATGTCCCCAAGTATGTTTTAGAAAGCACAGTAAGCTCTGTAAAGCACCTTCGGTTGGATGAAACTGAGCCTGGCACTTGAAAGTGATTTGTTAGCTACTTCTAATGCTTCCTCCGCCACTGATTTGAAAATGCCGTCTATATTCTTTTCCCACCGTGCCCTTATTTCCCCCAAGGCTGGCACATTCTCTGAGAATACAAGATCATAGAAATATGAGATGCAGCCCTCAAGCTGAGAAGCTGCATGTAATATGCAATCCCCGCCTGAGGGAGGTGGGATCTGTGGAAGAGGAGGAATATGAGCTTTAACAAAGTTGCATTTCTGAAAGTATCTAAAAAGATCAGAGTGCTTGATTAACAAAGAAAGCGAAACATGATCTATATGGATAGAATGGAATCCATTAAATTGAACATTCAACCCATGTCGGTGTTTCACTGTCTCCTGATCTCTGCCTCAAAGTCATTTTATAACTTATCATTATCTCTTTCATTTTGGGGGGCATCAAATCTACTCTACAAAGAAGCAGGTCACAAAAGAGGCCTGGTCTGCCATACTTTATATTCTGTTAATGGACAGGGCAGCTGGTATCATCTGGAAGCTAAATACTGAGGTTTGTTTTCTCTCCATGGTTAATATACCTGATCTTCTCACCTACAAAGTATAAGAAAATTGTGAATTCCACTTAAGAAATGTGGACGCAAATCCTTAAGTGGATCTTGTCAATAGTCTTAAATTTTTAAAGTACGCCTACTGCAGCCTAGACACGATAATTTAACATTGTCAAATGACCCCTATTTGTGCTAAGCCTTTCAGCTGCACCCTTGTCTCTCCAAATAATGTTATGTTGCAATGCAATCTGTGAGGGAGTATTTCTTCACAGTGTGACAGATAAGGGACTCATCACCGGAGAGAAAGATAGGAGCAAAACAATATTCATGACTAATTATGATTTCACTGTACGCAGAAATATCCAGCTTGAGTAAAATGAAAGAAAACATTGCTATGGTGGTAATTCAGTTATTGACGCAAGCCTATTTTCCAGATCAATAAAGAGCAGTGACAAAAAAACAAAAAACAAATACATAATCATCTATCTCGATAAAATCAAGACAGCCTAAATCCTGATGTGGCTTGTCAGAGACTGTCGCCTCCCGAAAAGCTGGGATTCCCCTGGTTATGAGCTCTGTTCCTGCTGTATCTGTGAACTAACACTTCCCGTAACACACAGCAGATGCTGTAAAGTTATCATAATATCTGATGTCATGTCGTAATCCACACAGCGCAGTCAGGATGACACATGACTTATGTGGCTGATTAGCTTGTGTGTCACTAAGTATTGGGGTTGGGATCTGTTTGGGCAGCACAGCGATGTTCAGGCATCAGGAGGCTGAAGAGGGTTAAGATCAAGATCATGATAAAGGTTAAGCTTGGGGTCTAAAAGCCTCAGACTACAATTGCAGTATGGCGAAAGTATTGTGAATCATCATGACCCCACCAGGAATTTGTTTTTTACTTTACTTACTTTAACTGAGTGATTGAGCTTTTAACACAGTATATGAGACATAAACATGTTAAACCTTTGTAATTTAATGTAAAATATAGATTAAATAAAGATAGAATTAGTTGCAGGCCTACTAGAGACCAGATAAGGTCTATAGGTCACAGGAGAAGTGAACATGAGTGTAGTAAGATGCTTTCATTCAAGTCTTCATAGCAATGATACATATACATATAGTATATGGATGTAGCAGCAAATGATACACTCTCCCTCCTCGACCACAACAGCACTGGTTAACAGGAAGGTTAAATCAGGTCAGGGTTAGATCAGTTATTGTGAACAGGACTGGTCATGCCTTTGGCCTGGATGCAGCGAGGTGATGTCAGCACTTGGCTGTGGACAGCAGAGCTGAGGGAAGAGAATATTAATGGAAAATATGAATGAAGCAACGGGAGGTGATCATGAGATGAGGGGAATGATGGAAGTTAAGGTGAACTTGGTTTATATTTTCAGCGAAGGCGATGTTATTGAGGATTGAGAAAGAGAGAAGAGTAAGGTTTTTTTCGTATGGAGGA